>QVNZ01024660.1:0-51735 GCA_014825645.1 Pseudomyrmex dendroicus | reverse complement strand
ACTTTTTAGCAACAAATGAGCAACAAATAATAAAGATAGTTTGAATTGATTCCGCTCACTTTGTTCCGCTAACTTATAATACGTCGTTTACCTTGCCTCTGTGTCTCACTCATTTGTCATTTGCCATTGTACGCTTGACAGAATCCTAGAGTGCTAGAAGGAACGTATTTACTGTGGCAATTTATGATGCGAACAGGAGCGCCGCGAGGACGCCGGTAATAGGATCGATCGGCTGAACGAAACATTTCGATTTTCATACGTAGCGCAGAAAATCGGTAGCATTTACAAAAAAAAACTTATCGACAACTTATCGTTTCTGACGAATTGTGATGCAAAAAAACTTTCCTACGAACTGGCAAACGTGCAAAATAGAATACTCTTAAATTAATAATAAACACACATTTTCAAAAATATGTTTGCAGTTATTCTAGATACTAGCGCATTGCATTTTGTTTTTGATTCTTTTGTTTTATAATATATTTACGGCACATTTTAAGTTTGAAAAAGCAGTCGGTGCGAGTAATTAAAACGCAAACAAATCTGTTTTCATTTATTCGATTTTGCTTTATTATTACTTATCGCGCATCAGTTGATTATTATAGCATTGAATAAAGTAAATCATTTATCCATACATATTTAATTGCATATAAATGCATGCTAAATTTAATGTAATACGATAAGATTTTCATATGTTTAATTGGAAAGTTTTATTGAAAATTAGTCGACTGTATGCCAAGGAAAAATACGCGTTGAAATGTTGTGTTGCGATATTAATGTTCCGCTTATATATTTCTATTTTTCTTGCCTAGTCCGCGACATTGATCGCTCCAGTTTCAGATAGATATCAACGTATCTTCAAATACGTAAATGAAAGCGAGCGTTTTCCAGAATGTCAATTCGCATATACGGATAGATTATACACGGTAGATAGAATGTATACGCGGAATGTTTCGCGGGAATTCCGTTTGCGCGTTCAGCCAACGAACGCAACGCGCGTTCAATTCCTATATTTTCACGTTAAATCGATTGTCGTTGAGGTCTCGATAACAGGTCGATGGCCTGAGATATACTTATGGCTCTTCGGACGCTGAATTGTTTTTCTGATCGTATTTTTAATAACTTTAATGTTCCGCGAGAGAAAACTACAGAAAAATCTCGGAAATGCGCGCATTCTCTTCTTGTTTCTGCCTTTCTCTTTGTCGTGCAACTTTTAAGTTTTGAATTTTAACGACACATGGAAAAGGGAACGAAAGAGAGAGTGAAGAAGGGAATATAGCGCGTGCTCTCTGTGGCCATCTCTTTTCGCTTGCTTACATTATTCAGATCAATCTCGAGAAGAATACCGACTTGAATTTTAAGGGAATGAAGAAGCTCTGACGAGCGGCAGCTTCGCGCGGTTTTAAGAAGGTCTCTTCTCACCTTATTCTTAAAGTCGTCTCGAATTTTGCGCGGTTTTTGCTCGCGAGATTTATTCTTTGTATTTGTATCTCGCAAATTTACATTGCTCTTTCCACATCGAGTCTCGTCATCGTTCGTGTTTGATCTCTCACTCGGTAATTTCTCGTCTAATTGTTGCTGTTGTGATTCTCTTTCCAACGTATGTATATTTAGTTTTTTTTTGGTTTTCGCAGATCTCTCAGAGTCTTGTGTGTTTTTACATCGGTGGAGACTTGCGTGAAATTCAATCGCGCGAAGCTCGACATTTGTGGGTTGATCCAGTCATCTTTTTCGGCACTCGAGCAAGTTTAATTTCAAAATTGAGAAAGTTGAATTTAGTTTAATCTCACGTTCTTCTCTTCTCTAGAAGAAGTTATGAGAAGTTGAGAAATTTGATGTTAAAAAAAAAGTAAAAGAATTAGGTATATAGTTTTATTTCTTTATCCTTTCGGAAAAACTTTTTATTACTCTGCGAGAAATTCTCGATCGACGATAAAATATATTGTTTTCTGCTGCGCGAAATTGGAGGTAAATGACGTAAAGTTAAATAATTGCATATCGTATCAATATTATTGTGATATAAATCGCGTATTATAGCAAGTATCTTTTGACAACGGCTACAAAATCACGCGGCGGATTTTATAATTAATTAACCGCCGCGATGACATGTATCAAGGCAAAGAGAGCGCTCGTATTATTTACACGCGTTATATTGTTTAGATGAAAATGCACATTTCGCCGCTTCGGTGACTGCGCGATACAATAATTTCATGACGATTTAGTTGTGATATACAGCGGCGCGATATACAGCGACGACGATTTTCGTCATAAAGGCGCGTTATTTAAAGGACAGTCAATTATAAAACGCGCAACATAATTAATTAATTCGCTTTCCTCTTTCCCGATCTCTGCGCGACAAAAGCGTTTATCTGTGAAACACACTTTTCACGTGGAAATAATTCACGTGCTCTCGTTCTCGCACAATAAACGCGCTAATTAAATGTATAAGCTTTGTTTGATTTACCGTATTGCTACGTAAAATGTGTATGACATTTAAAATGCATATATTTACGAACATTAGCTCTATTTGATTGCGTATAATTGATTGCGGTTTCATACAATATACAATTATTCATATACAACGTAACGGTTAATTGTACGCAGTACAATAACATTTGAAAGTTTTAGCCGTTCATTCACGAACTTCTCAAAAGTTTAGATGCGGCAAAACCAAAGAATAACATATTCGATAAAATCGATATACGTGACACATGAATCGACCTTGTTAAGTAAATATTACCCAAAAATAAATCAAATAATCACAATATGATAATTTCCTACTTAGTGTGTTATATCCTTACAATAACATTGTCGCGCGCTTCGTGTAATATTGAAAATAAAATAACTTATTCTAACTTCTTTCTCTCTCTCTCTCTCTGTCTGTCTGTCTGTGTCTCTGTTTATCTTTCTACTGCGTAAACAAACACAATTAATATTTATATAATAGATTTTAAGCTTTTTAATGCAAGTTATTAACTTCTTCCTTCCCCTATCACACGTCTCTTCTTTTCTTCCGTTACATCCCGTTCTATTCTCTTATTTTTTCTCCCGATTTCTCTTTTTCATCTCATTTCCGCTTTAACCGCTTCGACTACGCTATGCCGATTACATGCGAATGAAAGTTGCGCTCTTTCGGTGGCTAAATACGCACACAGATACTAACGACCGGCGCCGACGTGTACGTACGCGCGCACGTATACATCCACGCCACGAGAGAGCAAACCTGGGTCTTTCATGGCGGAGTGGTATGACGGAATCAATACCGGTATGTGAGAGAGTGGGATAACGCGGCTGCTTGAAAAGAGTCGTAGGTAGTAAAAGTTAGAGCAAGAGAAAGACACGCGGAGAGAAAGACGACTAGAGTGGATGAAGTTGCCGAAAGTAAGATAAAAAGAGTCAGATAGAGAGAAAGTCAAGGATTGCTGAAGGAGATAAACAATGGGTCGGTAACCCGCGTTTAGTGATGATACACACTGTCGAAAAATTACTCGGTAGTATCAAATACGTATGGTTTGTGTACGCCCGACGATTCTTTCTCTCTCTCTCTCTCTCTCTCTCTCTCTCTTTCTCTCGCAATTAAGTAATATTACATGCCATTTGTACAGTTAATTAATAATTTTTCTATTCACAAACAAAATATATATATTGAATATTTTTATTCAAACAAAATATATATATTGAATATTGTTGAAAAGAACATATATGTATAAAATTATGACGACAAACGCTAAATAAAACATCGCACAGTTTGTGATTATTCGATGTTGAATAAAAAAAGAAAAACATGAATGCTTGATTAAATTTATATTATATGGTCTGATGTTTCTCACTTGCATACTTTCCCCATATCAAGAAGATGCATCTCTCATTCTCTCTTGATATATAAGTACTGCCATCTGCCATATCCCTTTTTCCGCTCTTTTATTCTTCCGCCTTTGCAGATTGATTCGCGCTCTATTTACGTCGTATCTGCTCATCTCTCGAAAATCGAAATTTTTGCTTCCAACAGTGCGACAGGGGATGTGCGCTATCGAAAGATCGGTTAATTAATCGCATTTTTGGCACGAGTCTACCGAGTTCGAATTTAGCCGTAGCGACCGCTTAACTTCGGTAATGTCCGTCGTGATTTTGGGTAATTTCCCTTCTTTCTCGTACACTTTTGCACTTTTTTCACTTTCGGTCGCGAAATTTGTAGTTTTGCTCATTGTCGTTCCCGCACGCAATTATTTTTTTGTCTCGGCCGCTAAATATTTAAGCCAGAATCTGCCGTTGTATATCGATTGCAATCACGCTATTTTCTTCTTTAGAACAGCAAGTTTTAAAAATTTTAATTGTTAAAATTAATATATACGTGTTTTTAATTTTAATTAATTTTTAATTATACTCTCTAGACCACACGCGCGCTGTATTAATTTTATGTATCTCACATAATCTCAAATAATCTCAAATTCTATTTTTAAAGAATAAATTATTTGATAGTTATAACAGTAACAAAGCTAAAACTTTGAATTTTAAGTAGAACCAAATAAAAAATTTCCTTCTCTGTTTTCCGAGTGTGTGGAATTTTTGCATCGGAATAAAAATTTCGACGCAATTCGTAACTCGACTTGTGCGCTTCGGCATTTAACTTTTTATTACGCAGCTTTAGCACTCTCGCATCCCGCCGATTCCGATGTTCGATATAGCTGCGCGCGCGCGCGAGAAACGTTTCTTTCGCGCGAGCGCTTACTCAGTTTTCTATCGGTTTTCAACTTGTCTCTCTTCGTCGGCATTTTCCGCTATTCTTTGCTCTCTCCGGCCCATCGGCGATTGTATTAACGCGATGTCGACTTTATGCCGAGCTTTCGATATGTCTATCTTCGCCAGTCAGCAGATATGAGAGATTCCGGCGAAATGGCGTGAAACAGTCGGCACGTGCATCGTGTTGCATTGGCTTGGTGGCACGCGTTCAAGATCTTAGTCGATGCACACCGAGAAAGTCGAGGAACTTGGCGGCGCAACGCGAAGAGACAAGAAAATGGCGTTGTCTATACTATACGGCGCTTGAAACTTGCAAAAACACGAAATAACACATCTAGTGAACATAACAAACTAATTTGACCGTTCAAAGAAAAGACGATAGACAATAAGTGTGATTTTGCTGAAGTTGTTTTTTTTTTATTTTTTAATTTTTGTTTTTTAATAAAATACGATTTATTGAGAAATTATGTAATTCGTCGAACACACATAAAGTGTTTGTAAGAATTTCTTTCCTATAAAAATATATGAATAGCACGTTAAATTATATATCGGAGTTTTTCTTTTTTGTATAAATTACAAAATAAGTGTGAAGAGATAAAAGAGAACACACACACGTGCATATACAACAACGCATCGTCGTTCTCACGCGAGTGCATGGTCTTTAGACTGCTCGTTATGCGTATTAATGTTGCTTTGACAATTGATACTTGACACTGGATGCACCGGTGATAATAGACATCTTCATCTTCTGCGTATAACAGTGCAGATACGCACTGGCAACTCAGAAGAAAGAGGAACTCGTATTAAACTCTTTTAATGCGACCATTTACATGACATAATGAAAGTGTGTAAGCAAACCGTAGTGTAAAGTCGGTTTGCAGCAGTAGCGGCATAGGAAATGATCGGAAATTAGGAGCAATGGTTTAATGATAATAAAGCGTTGTCTCGTTTGAGATAAGGATCTACGATGTTAAAAGCTGTTAAAGAGATTGTACACTTCGAGATGTGTGTATGTTTTACTCCGACATGTATGAATGATATATCAGTATTGTAGAATAAGTCACAAAATATCGATTCTTTATCACATGAGATCAGATTCAAAATATCTAAATATTGTTTTTGTACATACATGCAACAAATTTTGAGATTTATAATAATGAAGATAAAGATAATTTCTATTTTATCTTTCAAAAAAATTTAAAAAACTTATTACATGTCGATCAAAACAAACAAATTATCAAATAAACATTTCTATATAATATGATCGAAGATCGGATATCGGGAACTTTATTCGAAACAGTGTCATTGAACGATATCAGATTACCTTCGAGTATCATGTTCGATTGAATATTAGCATTGATAGAATTATCGGCAGAGTCAAACGTGGTGCTTTTTGTTATAAAATAGCTAGTGTTTGTTTTTTGTGTTGTTGTTGTTGTTATCGTTGTTATCGTTGTTATCGTTGTTGTTATTATTGTTGTAATTATTATTATTTTGAACACTGGTTTTGATCGAGGTCGAGAGTAGAATGCCGAAAGAATGGCGACAGCGCGAAGGACATCAATGAATTATAAGAGAGAATAGAGGAAGGAAACTTCGGTCTATTAGTCTATCGGTTACGGAAATTGATTCTTATTACTTAACATGCACATCACACAGGCAGAGAACGCTTCCCTCGCTAATCTCCGTGCCATTAGGTAACTTCTTCACCGTGATGTCAATTGCGCATTTAACCGACCGCCTACACGACGCGTGCGCACGGCGCCGCTTCATTAAAATATATATTTCCAGAGGCGGTCAATTAATTTTATTGATAACAAAATTTCCTCCCTGTATGTATGTACAAACTTGCATACATACAGAAAGGAAATTTGTTATCAATAGTAGTACGTTAATTTCTGTCCGAAAAAACGGTTCGCGCACGCTCGCGAAATATCGATCGTTCGCATTCTCTGAATTCGAGGGAAAAAGAGGAAGTAGAACGGAACGGATGCACATCTATTTTCTCGAGATGAAATATAACGGCGAAGTGAATAAGAGATCAGAGAATAAATCGATTTTTTTTGTTTTAATTGAAAACTCGTTCACATTGTCATTCGCTCGCGATTTGGTGGCGTTTTCATTCGCTTTAATTTGCCGTTCGCTAACTTCATTGCATTTCCGCAACAATTATTGTATTCTTGGGACGCGAGGATTATTGTAACTTTCTTATAACTTTTATCTTTGATTTTGCTCTGTCCGGTTTTGCGCATCTGTGTTGCTGATCTAATGTGTATATGCATGTATCTCTCTGCGTGAAATGTCCGTGCAAATCTACCGCTGATAACATCGCATCGCATATCCGCGTGATCCCGATACTATTTTTATTACTATTCTTTCAGCATCGTGAAGTCTTCTAAATTTTATGAACAGCAAAAAACATTCCATTCATTTTATATCACGCATACTTTATTTGATACTTATTATTTTTTAAAATATTATACGCTGAGTTTTTGTCTTTGTTATATGTAGTATAGAGAATAATAATATTTTTATTGCAATTCTCGAACGAGAGATTTGCAATAAATACATGTACACACAGACCGCGTGCATGATTGATCCTGATGTAATTTCGTCCTTCGTTCTTCCTCGTCTTCGCTAGCGATAGGCGTCTGGAAGTTGCGCAAAGATGCGAGATTGCAAGAGATCGAGCTCGTCCGACATAAAAAGCAAAAAGGGAGGGGAATATCTAGAAAAGGGCAGACTCAGGGATGAAAGAAGATTCTGGAGTCGCGTCTGTGCGCGAACAGAGAGTGGTTGCAAAGAGATCCTGGTTGGGTGGCAGACGTTCAGGACGCGAGAGAATAAAGTGAATGCTAGGTGGTTAAAAGAGTGGAAAAAGAACGAAGGACGCGCTTTGCTGTGAGATTGTCGCAAAATGCAGACTGGAAGCAGTCAGAAAAAAAAGATACGGCTCGTTCTGAAATGCAAGAGAATTGGAAAAGAAGAATAATCACCGCGACTGAGTGGAACATTATATAGATAGCAAACTCTAACTAGTTCATACTATAGTGCGAAAAAATTTACTTTACATCAGAAAAATGACAAACAAATAGATCGAAATATTTAAGTATGCTTTGGAGAGATCGCGAATCGGTTTGCTCTTCAATCTAGAAATTACATAAATCACTTGAAACCATCTATAACTACTCCACTGTTACATATACACGATATATATTTGTAATACGCCACATGTGTTGAACGTTATCTCAGTTGTCGTTGTTGTCGCATTATCCTTCGCAACGATGCGCTACCTCGACCTTGTAACGTGATCGGGCGCGCAGTTAAAGTCACGGTCTCTCCCATGTAGAGAGTGACAATAACTTGCACTACTTTGGTAGCAAATGCACGACGGCATGATGAGTGGACTGTTTGTCTCACTACTCGACCGTGATTACTTAATCTCTCACGGAATATTTTTTGCGTTTTATCTTCGACGTTCGCGGTGATTTATCGCCACCGAGCGATACATACGAGATACAGCCAGTCAACCAAGTCCGTACGTTTCTCTCTTATACTCGGATTCTTTACAGCTTTGTAAATATATCTGTAATTCCGTTTCAGCGTATTACATCGACACCGTACAGGTGCAACGGGAGGTTTTTTTGTTTATTGTAAAGGTCTTGTCAAGATGATTTTTATATCTGAAATCATAACGAAATTTCGAAGTTGTTGAACCGACACTTTATATACACGATGCCATCTCGGAGATGGAAGAAATTAAAATAACAAGTACTTAACTTCACAGATAATTTTTTAAAGATTTGTATTTTGCTTGAAACAAGATATCAATCCACGATATAATTCTTGAGTTACATATTTTTTTTTATTTTTTTATTTTAAGCACATATAATATCGTGTCAATATGGATCGCTTAACAGGTGTTATCGTGCGAAAATTGTGATAGAATACATTTCGGACGCTTACGGGTTTTAAGCGTCAGTCCGTCTTTGTTGTTCTTTAAATGTAGAAGAAAGATAGACTGACGTTCAAAGCGCGTAAACGTCCAAAACGAACATCTTTATGTTAGTTTCGCATTGCTGATTGCAATACATCATTCTTTGAGCTTAGTCTGGGTTAGGAACAGCTGTTTTGCAGAAAAGAGAGAAGGAGATGAAGAACAGACTCTCTATCGTGTATATCGAAATGCCATCAAGTGTCATATTGTTTAGTGCTGCGTCATTTTTCGTTCGACAGTTTCTCACGACAACGCCATATCCGAATGGCTAGAATCATTATGCGATGTGATCATTGTTACATGATTTCTTCGCAAAAACAATCTCGAAATCTCGCATCCTCTCGTAGCGTGATCAGCGAAGCCATTCGCGGGACGAAACTTGCTTGGGTCACATTTCAGCAAGAATAATATAATTGTATACACATTTGTAGTAGTATTTCATATATTTGTTAAATATTAATTTGTTTTTTTACGAAAATAATTAATTAATATGTCACTCAATTGAAAAAGAAGAAACAGCTTGCACTAATAAGCGTTTCAATATTATTATCATTAATAATATATACTGATAAGAAACTAATCAATAATAATTATTATAATTTTGATTTTAATGATTTAATGATTTGATTTTAATGATTTAATATTCAATTGCGAGAGAATAAGTGTGCGCGGGATTCACGTTAGTCGGGGAATATGACCTCAATTTTTTAATTTGTTAGACTTAATTGATCGAAGTGTATATCTGTGTGTAGCAATCTGCGTGAACGCAATGAAATGTTTGCGGACCTTGTGACGGCAGCAAAATTATAAATTAATTAGTGACGCGAGAGATCGCGCGGAGATGTTAAGCCGTTATGGATGTCTTGACAGAGGCATCTTCTCACTCCGCTCAAAACAACTCGCGCGACAACACTTTACGATGCTCGGGTAGAGATAGAGAAAGTGAGTGAGTTAACTTAGCCTTGACAAGCCGAGAAATCTGTCAGACGACGGTGCAGCTTGTAGAGACATCGTTAGGAGGCAAAGTTGTAAATTAATTGGAGTGCGTGCAGCTTCCGTGTCCACGAATGTTCTACGAGATTTCCAAGGAAAACGACCATAAAATAACTACGTCACTTACATCAAACTGATGGACAACTGGAAAGAATGTTGCCGATGGTAAATTATGTAATTTAATAGAAACAAAACAACGAATCAGCAGTGTATTTATTTGTACTTATTGCTTACGCAATGATGATTCTTCACAGTTTATATGGGTCTTGTATTTTAACGCTTTATATTTCACAGTATTTATTACTATATTTGGTACTATATTTGTTTATTTCTTATATCTTATAAGATAATTATTTGACTTCTTTTGTTTTAAAGGGATGTGCATGCGATGACTTGCAAATATGCACTTGCTACCATTTCGATATCATAATATTGTCTATGTCGAACAACCGAATGTAGATGCCCAAGCAATATGAACAGACGTTTTGTTGTCAGAAATACAATGTCAATCGTCAGTAAACAGCCTCGAGGCGTTTTGATTAGACTTTCGTTTTCCTCGATTTTTCTCGTTTTTCCTAGTGTTTCTTCGGGACTTGTCTGTAATAGCATTGTTCCACTGAGGCGAGTCAGGTAATATTTCCGAACCCTTTGATAACTGTCGTTGTCACATAGTTTATTTATAAATGTCGAACTATTCTCGTGGCAGACACTTTGCATTTAATATTTATGTTGCATCAACGAGCAGGTTTTGCTGACAAATTTACACAATTAAGGCATCTCATTAGGAGTATAATGAATATTTTTTTCCACATTTATATCTTCAATGACATTCAATTCTTCCACGAATGTTTATATCTACGCTCTCTTATCAAATTCAACTATAAAAACGGAAAAAGAAGAAGTTGAGTTGCACGAATATTGAGCAATTCAGCTCATTGACGCGAGAAAAGAAAGCTTCGCGCCATTTACTATATATATATATGTATATATGCGCCATGCGTGTAACAAAATATAAAAGTAACAAAAATAAAAGAAATAAAGTATAAAATATGTAGAAGTATATGCGTCTGAAGTATATACGCAGTAGTTTATTCTACTAAGCTCTACAAATATTTTTTATCTGATAGAAACTGCATAATATTTTTCACGATTATGTGATGCCAGTGAGTAGCTTCGGGCTTTGTCGAGTTTCTTTAGAAATAAGAAGCTTAACTTGCCTTAGCGGATGCGAATGTATCCAGGTTTTTCCAAGCTTTTCCTCTTAGCGAGAAACTGCACCCGCTGGTTATTCATGTCGCAACAAAGCGCATTGTGTCGCAATGGGATCTTTATCGGTACTCGCAGACATCAGCTGCTTTATATCTGAATAGTGTTCAAACAGTAGATACTTATTCATTTCGATTGTAGCGATTATAATCACTGAAAAAAAGCAGTCAGTGTATTTATATATGCGCTTCTACGTGAAAGAGAGAGAAAGAGAAAAACTATTGTACTTTCTCTCTCTCTCTCTCTCTCTCTCTCAAGTTTTTGTCATTTGAATCAGTTTCTCATTATTAGTTCGTACAATAAATAGTTTCAACAGTACTGTTTTATTACTTTTTGTCTTTATTATATTGCATCGAGAAGTGGTGCAATATAATGTCAAAATCTCCAGAACAGCTTTTTTTTAAAGAAGCTTTCATAAAAAACGATAAAGCGGTGGTTGCGCGCAATTTTCGTGCGTCGAAACATCTCGCTAAAACACATGTCGCACGCAACGAATTTCGAACGCGCGTTCGATGAGTCGCGTCGCAACGTCAGTTAAGTGGATCAAAGCTCGGTCGGACGTCCACGCCCGATCAGAGTCGCGATGCACCAGTCGCTTTCATCCATTCACGTCGCGAGTTCGTACAGACTCATAAATACCGCACAACCGCGTGTGACGGCCGCGCGTTTTTGCGTGCGAATACCATGACGTCGATATTTGTCCGCAATCACTGTATATGTACCTAAAATAGCGCATATACGAAAAGATATATGGTTCATCGGCAAAAACGTTTAAACGAGATCCGAAATTACATCGCTATCTTAGCTGTTTGATTTTTTACTTTTAAAGATATTCTCTTTATGATTAAGATGCTGAGTATGTCAGAGAACGTTAAAAACTCAGACATTTCTCTTCAAATTTTTGGACACGTTTCCCTCGGTGAAGTTATCGTCTTTTGTACTTTTTTCATATACTATTTGAATTTTTATTTCTTATTTTACAATTTGTTGTCACAAGTTGTTACATTAAAAGGAACTTTGTTGGAATTCCATGACAGAAATCATTTCCACTCCATATGATCTTATAGTATATGATTCCAGTCGGTAAACCGGAACGAGTTTATCGATTTCTTTCGCACACTACTCGACAGCGAGCATCGTCGGTGATATCATCTTTCGCAATATGGCGGTTGCGTTTGCGCGCTATAATTACAAGCGTTTTACGACGCTTTTGCCGATTACGCGCTTTACTATAACTTACGAGTTGTACGTGTTGTATACGCACGCCACTCGTGTGTAACACGTGAAGCATTACTTGTCAGGGAGAATGGCGGGGGCTGACTGGCTGACTGCTTGGAGGCGAAGAGACTGGACGAGGTTTGAGCGAGGTCAGGGAGGATAAGAAGTTCCTGACCTGGTCATCTACACCACGTTTCTCTTTCACTCCTCTCTCTCTCTCTCTCTCTCTCTCTCGCTCTCTCGCTCTCTCGCTCTCTCGCTTGCTCGCTTGCTCGCATTTACGCTACCGAAAACTTCACGTGGGTGGAACGATATTTCGAGGCTTAATTAGCAAGACACATCGATGTCCTGTCTTTTGAAAAAACTTATTACGCTACTGTGTAGAATGATTTAAAAAACATAAAGATCAATCCCTTAACTACATCTGTAGATGTATTATATTGTATAAAAAAAAAAACATTATTGCACACATTTTTTAACATTTAATTCGTTTTTCTGATTTTCGAAAATTATGACTACTTTTATTTGTTTTTATATTAGATTCTTGTTTATATTTTTAACTTTTGACAAGATTATATTGTTGCATCATTTTGTTTTCTTTTTTGGAGTTAATGATAATTCAATTGATGTGACATTTTTTATTGTTTTATCTGCGGCGCAAACTGAGACGAATTATGGCACGTAATATTTAACGGTAACGGTCTCCTCTCGTCTCGCACTACTATAATATATAATCAGCGCTAACAATCACTCTCAACTATACCATTGTTCCCGTCGCTATTACTGTGCAAGCACGCACAAGAATTTCGAGTAGACTGCTTTCCGAAATCCCGACTCGAACGCATTCATCGAGGGCACCCTTCATTACAAGGGCGATCGGCGCGAAAAAGTCTTCCGGCGCTAACAAGCGGACGTGATTTATAGCGGCGCTCATTAATCACGTTAAAGTTCTCTCTCTCTTTTTCTCTTTCTCTTTCTCTCTCTGCTTTTCTTGCGCGTGCTCTCCGCGTTCTCCGACCTCCTTATTAAACCGCGATTCGATCGCATTGTCCTTAACGGACAAAGGCGAAACGCGCGCAGCGGTTGCTTATGCCGAGAGCAGTGAGCGAGCTCGGTGAGAACACAGCGCTTGTATTATTGCGCACGTACAACAGCGTGATTCATATTAGCGCGTGCTACACGCTAAATTACCAGTCGAACACTGTGTGTCGTAAGCTCCGGCAGCCGTCCGCTCCTTGGTACATTAATTTTTGCTAATTGTCCGTGCAATCAGCGCACTGAAGAACGTAATACATACATATCTATATAAGTATCGAGCATATATAACGAGTATCGTATGTTATGTAGAATGAAACTCGATGAAGATTTGCGACTGTATCAGCAACCGTGGTTTCGTAAAGTCCTTTGTGTAAAGTCCTACTGCTGATCTTTGTTTGGTAAATGTCGAGAGAAGGGAGGGAGAGCACGCTGTCGTGATATAATTGATTTGTATGGTTGCTGTCTTTTTTACTTTTTGTCTATTAGACATCGTATTTCAGACGTAAACTGTTTAATTTGTCACCGCGATTTTGTGGCATAACGTTTTTCACGACAGAAAAGTTCAAGAAGTAATTAATGCGCCTTATACGCGCGGAAAAAATATTATTTAATATGGTTAAATAAGATCATATCTTCATCAATAGTGCCATCTCGCTAGTAGTGATCACGTCTGACCAGCTCTACTCGGTTACTCTTGAGTTGCGTTCTTAAATTTGAATTTACTGTCAGTCCTGAAAATCTGTAATTTACGTGATACATATATCATAGATTAGTTTTTTTTAAAGATGTCACGTCATGAAATTCAAAATGAAGAGCGAGCGTATCTATTGCAAAAATTTTGTAAAATATGTTACAAAAACAATGTCAGGAATTTCTGTATGCAAATTACAAAAAAATTGCACAAAAAGTTACTACTTACTGCAAAGGTTGTAATGGTCAGTCACATATCTGCTTAAAATGTTTTAACATAGTACATTGTAAAATTTAATTTTTATGAAATATTGTTTTAATAAAAATTTTTAATTGTTGAATTTAATTGTTGAGCGCACTTTTTATTTTGCAATGTTCTTTACGTTAGTTATTTACGTTTTTCAAAATGTTTTAATCGATAATATTCATTCTATTTTAGTCATTTTAAAAAATATAGTGTGTAAACGCCAGTTACGGGTGACCACTATGGCGTTTTAATGTGTTAATGTGCCTCGATATAGATTCGAAACAGCGCGACGTTTGTTTTTTATGTTATTTTATATGTTGTTTTCCATTTTGCTGGTTTTAGGTGAATCCTGATCCGCTGATTCAGTCAAAATTAGGAACTTTTACGAATATACAGCATTTGCTCGACGAACCTGTACAGACTAGAGGTCTTATCGGCATCGATCCCGTCCCGCAGAGTCCAGCGCCTTCGCCGCAAAGTTCGACGCCACGGAGTCCCACATCTTATTCCACGTCGCACAGATCGAGCTCTAGCTACTCCAAGACCAATTCCCCGTCCGCGGAGTTTAAGAAACCCGGTGGGCTCGGAGGGTCCAACAATTCCTTATCTGCGTCAAGCTCGAGGAGTCATCAGGAACGGAGCAGCTTCGTTAAACCCGCGGACGGTAAGCTGTCGCACAGCAACCGAAGTGGCTATTCGAGTCAGCTAGTTAAATACAGCAGCAACAGCAGCAGCAATAATGATCATCGCATCCATCTTTTACTTCCGGCCAAGTGCCTACCACAGCTGCACCCGCCTCCCTCCATGAGAAACAACGGTATGTTACCAGCCGGAAGTTCCAACGGTGTCAGCAACTCTAGCGGCAGCCTCGCGAGCCGCGTTCAATTCAGCGGCCGACTAAAGTTAAGCGAAATTAACGTGAGTATTGAGTTTTTTTTATATATATTTCCTCTCTCTCTCTCTCTCTCTCTCTTTCTCTCTTTCTCTCTCTACTCTCCCTCTATACTCTTTACTCCCTTTCTACTCTCTCTACTCTCTACTCTCTTTCTACTCTCTCTCTCTCTACTCTCTCTCTACTCTCTCTCTCTCTACTCTCTCTCTACTCTCTACTCTTTACTCTCTATCTATCTACTATCCACGCGTCGTGATGGTTTGATCTGGAAATCGTTTCGAATGCATTTTGCATTCAGGATGATCGTGCAACGTCCCGTAAGAGAGTGGACGATGATGGCTTTTCGGATTGATCGCTTTGGGTAGAAATTGTTTATACGCGAAATTCCCGGAAGTCGCGTGTTTCCTGTAACGTAGATATCGGAAACAACAAAAGAACGATGACGACAGCGATATAAAAAGCGATATTTAACACATTCGCGACCGGTAACGTAGTTCTACATCTCATTTCAAAATCTGAAGCTAAAGATCGGCAACGTAGTTCTACATTTAAAAATCTATGTTTATTTGTTTAATAAACACATAATGTAGTATGATGAAGCAATATATGTACGCCCGTTTAAATAGCAGAACCTTGCGGTCTTTAGGTAATATCTCGTTTTAAAATTGCCGGTCGCGAATATGTTAATATAACAGCATCGAAGAAAGATTAGTAAAAGTTCGTATATATCGGAATTGAAACCGTCGTGAAAAAAGAACATAAAAAGAAATTTAGTGAAAAAATACATAGCAGGAAAAAAAGAGGTGGTAATGTGTAAATTGTTTATTTTATTTTCTTCCAAAATTAATTAAAAAATTAATTCTTACCGCGCAACATCAAGTTTTCTGTTAGTACGCTATCAATGTAGTGGTCTTTTGATAAGTGCATGTCGCGACAGTGACGTCGCAACGGCATCTGATTCACAAAGTCTGAAACTATAATACTTTAACAGCAAGTCTCATCAGAACTGCGATTATTTGTCACGTAAGAAGATTAAGAGCAAAGTTTCCGCGGCAGCTGGCGGCTATTGTCGCCTAGTACTAAACAAAACACTATCGAAATTAACAAGTTGTTGAAATCGTTATGTCGTTGCTAATTTTCCTGTGTGTTTGTAATTGCTCTTAATTTGATCTATTGTAATATTAAGCAACATCACATATATCGATAATATTGATAGTTGAAGATTCTTCTGGTTTCAAGACTTGCACTTTCAACTTTTATCTGATCCACTTTTTTTGTTTGGTGTAAGTTTTTTTTTATCAGACTGCTTAATCGAAGCACGAGCTGTGTTTTTTTCTGAAAATTATACATTTTTGACACACTCGGATTAATCTGATTGCCGCTCATCTTGAGATCTTCGAGTATTATTCATTCTATCTTGCTATTTACTACTGCGTTTGAACGAGTAAATCATGGTGCTTCTTCCTCTCAGTCGTAAATCGCAGGAGAAAGATCAAATAATCGTGAAATTAATCACAGAGTAGCTATATTAAAGAGATTATTATTATCCCTTCCTTTCACTCTCTTTTTCGTTGTCCCTTTGCTTTAGCTCTGAACTTTGCTCGAAATCATCCGGCAGATATCAAACGAAGCCGAGTTGGCTCGACAAGCTCGTTGACAGAGAACGAATTGCTTTTCAATGGAAATTTAGTTGGGCAAGAGTGGGACTAGATCACGGGACGGGGTGGGAGTTTCGAACGGACGCTATTACGCGTAGCTCGAGGTGCAAATTTCATTGAGATTGACTATCGATTGTGTCTCGTTCTTCTCTCGATTCTTTTCCAACCCACTGCGTTGACTACACATTCAGAAGACAATCGGAGAGTACCTCTTTTTCTCGTGAATGTACTTATACAATTAGAAATGGTTGTGCGTTTAGTCACTTTAGTCCTCTCCTCTCTTCTTTCGTATTCTCCTAGAAAATTGATTTTCCTTCATGTCCGTTCGCCGTTTCTTTTTTTTCTTTCAACCCAGTACCGTTCTCGTTCTCTGAAAAAGAACTTTCGTTGACAATGGATGGCGAATCATTCACTGTCGTGACTCGTCGGCTATTCGTTTTCATCCACAAAATTAGTTCGGAATTACATGTGAAGAAAGTAACGAAGAAGTGGAACAAAACGCACACGGTTGTTAACGAATGGTAAACTCGCGATCTATATATCGCGCTAGATGTTAAAAAAAAAAAAAAAAAAAAAAAAAAAAAAAAAAAAAAAAAAAAAAACGGATTAGGTTTTATATACAATATGATTTTGTTGTTTATAATGTAACATTGTGTTATTAATCAATTTTCACAGATAAAACTATCAAAGCAAATTATTCTTTCTTGAGTAAATAATCTGTAAACAGTCCGATAAAAGTTTATTGAAATCCGTGATAATGAAGGATAACTGTATAGTTTTCATTTTTCGCTTTTTGATATCGTTTATAAGCGTGAAAAATAATATGTATCTTTTTCGCTTTTTTTCCGCCTTTTCCGTTCTTTTCCCCGCTTTTGTTCGGTTTTCCTATTTTTCTCGTCTGTTCCTCTTTACCGTGATTATCGAGTCTCGTCTGCCTCCGTTTTTCTCTGCGCGGTGTGTCTTCCGGCTAAAAGTTATTACACACTCGACTTTTCCCTCTCTCACGTTCTTTATCCGTCTCTTCATCTGAAATTTCAACCATTCCACGCATTTGTTATTGTTACCGCGTTTTCTTTCCGAAAATGACTATTCGCCGTAATTCGTAATACCTCTCTTTAAAGGATGACGGTGTCCTTCCCGCTTATCTCATTTAGTGCCGCGTCGTTTTCAATGCTTCTTTATCCGACGATGATAATTAAACACTCTCGAGAATACTCGTAATAAATCGCAGAAAACTTCCGAGAAGTGCGAAATCGTGTAAATTAGTTCCGAGAACGCGTATGAGATACTTATTTTGAATTTATTTTTCACATATACGCAAAAAAGAATTAATTCAATTTGTTTTCATTTTGTTTAACTTTGTTAAACTTCACTTAGTTTTTATTGATCAATACTTATATTGATCAATAAATATATACAATAATGAAAATATGAATATTTAGTTGTTGACTTTATATTGATTGTAGATCTTTTTTTTTTTCAGGGATCGCGGTCATCAGTCGACAACATACCGGATGTGGAAAACATTCTGAAGGTGAGTTCTCTATCAAAAAAGGAAAAGAAATGTATAAGATGTGACAAAAACTTAATATTTTAACAACTATAATGCAATATTAAAAAACCAATTATATGTGTAAATTTTTTGTATATTTAATATAGAAGCATAACCAGATAAAAAATTGTGCGAAACATTGTCAATTCGAACATTGATTGAAAACTGTCTGAAAACACTTCTTTGCGGATAAACATAAGTTCGGATGTTAATATAGTTAGGCTATCTCTAATTCTTTCCTGACTCGAGACGCGGCAAGACTCATGCTCGACTAATAAGTCAATCTTTTCCCCGATACAAAGCTATCTTATATCAAATCAATTTACTATTCTTCGTTCATCTCGAGCGCGTTTGATCTTCGACGAGACTATATTATGTTATTTTCCTTCCTTCCTTTTCTCTCTTTAGCACGCGCGCGCACGATGTAAGAGAATCTTCTAGGAAATCAAATCCTGATTTTCCGTTAATCAAACTTTTGCAAGAAAAGCCATTTTCTAACGATTACAAAATTTTCGGAAACGCGAACGTTCACGAATTTACGAAACGCGAGCGTTATTTTGTTTTCGAGATAAATTCAGGTTACCTTTCTTTTTATGAAGATTAAGTAAAGACTCGACGAGATTTCTCGAAACGAGCATCTCGAAGAAGAAATAATCGCGGTCGTTTTTTTCGCGAAGACTCACGTTTCGACTTTTGTAAATCTCTAGTGGAAGCTCTCTCTCTCTCTATCTATCTATCTATCTATCTATCTATCTATCTATCTATCTATCTCTCTCTCTCTCTCTCTCTCTCTCTCTCTCTCTTTCTCTCTTTCTTTCCTTCTTTCTCTTTGTTAATCCAGAAATTAAGAAAGAAGATTGCATTTATCTTGTTTGTTTGATCTTTTTGCTTATACTCGTAAAGTTTTTTTTCTCGCGTCTTCTGCAAAAGTTCTTCCGAACCAAAAGACTGAAGAAACAACATTATTATCGTTGTTCGCGGTTTTCCGGTAGATCACTCTCCGTTTTTTTAGTTTCGTTATTAATAAGTGTTGATACGGTTAAATAATTACCGTTTTTCATAATTGTTAGTTGTTAAAACGACTTGCGCAAGATTTGAGATATAAAAAAACATTAAACATTTGAATAGTTTGGTCAAATTTTTAAACTTCCGATCAAAGATGCTTTATTGCTATGTGTGCGCTTTGGCAAGCGATTTGTTAATAAAACATTTATTGAAGCCACGTGCGCATTCCCAGATAGCCTTGTCACATGTTGCAAAGTCACTCGACAAACGATTTACGTGCACACAATTATTTATTGCATTATTTTTCTTTACATAATTTATTATATGCTTATTGCACGTCGCAAGTTAGATGCTCTGAATATTAACCTTTGGAGAGTCGTATAAACAACATCTAAGCAAAAGTTTTTTTTTTCTAAAGTCTAGAACAGGAATTTACATAATTGGTAGGGGTATGACTATTTTAAATACTAAATCATTATCGCATTACTTTTCTTTTTTATATAATGAAGTTTTTCTTTATTGGGGTAAATATAGACAGCCGTTTTACGATTTGTAACAATTACCTCACGCGAGATCGTAAATACTTTCTTAAACATCAGCGGCAAAAATTACAACCACAAAAAACGGCTCAGACTGTTTACGCGTGGCGAGAAACGCGGAATTACGGTGGTAAAAAACGCGTCTTTCTGCAAACTGTGTCCAGACAATAGAAAAATGCGCACAGCACCTTTTCCGTTTGCGTCTGTCCCACTGTAAAAAGCGTTTTCTATGTACGCGATACGATTGCAGCGAGACACGTAACCCCTTGAATTATTTTTTCGAAGTTACAAAAAAGTTTACAAAAAAAAGGTACACAACTAAGATGAAAAAAACTTTTCAGGAATATATGCTTGAAGCTTTTTGGAAAATTGATGATACATAATAAAGTAAAAAAACGAAATATGTATATATTTATATACATCGTTAACAATATATTTACAACAGTATATGTAACTAAGGTGTATTTGTAATATATAATTGTTACAATTTGGCACACACAAAAGTAATTAAGACAATCGAAATTTATTTTATATTTGCTGACATATTTTTAAATCTGCGTATAAATTAAGCTGCATTTAACTCAAAAATGCATAATATATCGCTTTGTCATGTAATTTAATTAAATTTTAAAATTATAATTTAATAAAATCTAAAATTATGTAGCATACGAAATGGAAGATTGTAAAATAATAAACGTACCTATATACGTTACATCAATGAATACAGCTGGCGACTAAATTATCTGTGATAAGTAATTATAGTGGTAAATGCAATTCACAGCGGCGGAAGGGTAAACGTTTCAGAACGACACGTGAATTTATGGCGCCATTCGCGCGTGGCGCACGTGTGTGTGTGTGTTGCGGCGAGAGACGGAGCTCGACGAAATTTCCACACGAGTATGGAAACGAGAATCCTCTGACGCTCGAGCTTGTCCGAACGTCGCAATGATTCACGGCACGACGAGCGTCATGTTATTTTTCCGACGTGACGTGTCCCCGCTACGACAATGACGCACGTTGAGCCGAAAATAGTCTATCCTGCAGGATTCTTAATCCCAATGTTCGAGTTTATAGCGGGATTTTAACAGCAGTCTACTCGACTGCCGCTGGGGTTGCCAGGAAAATCAGCGAAACGAGTTAGGGGTCGGCGGAATCGTATGCTAATATTTATGGATATGGTTTAATGGCGATTAACGGGCTCTGATAACATCCGGGCCTTCGCAGCCGTAACGTTGTGACAGTATCAATCCCCCTTCCGCGCGCAGATTGACATCTCTCCAACGCTTTGCTCTCGCCATTGTGATTGATACTTTCAACGTTACAGCGCAAATATAGTTTGCGTTGTTAATTTTCAAAAATGTGCCTTTGTCAAATTCTCGAATGAGTTTATTGTCACATGGAATTATTTAATGATAAAAATTAGAAAACATTCTTATATAAATTAATCCTAAACTGAGTGAAGATTTCACTATTTCATTAGTCAGGAGAATTAAAATACAATACTGAAAGGTTTCAAACACCGACGCGACGCGGAGATGCAAAGCAAGGTGCCGAGCGATATCAGTAATTCTTTTAACGAGGGAATGACTACGAAAAAGAAGCCGCTACCGTGCGTCCCATTTGTTTAACGAACCAGGCTCGTACAGCGAGGCGCGTCGCCCCTAGGACTTTTCTACTTTCAGTACGAATTTATGACGATGCTTGTCTACCGCGAGTAGCCGGTACAGTTCTGAAATTTCTTTTTCTCTCTTCTTCTTTTCCCGCGTCCCTCATCACGACCGCGGCTGCGCCAGCGTTCGGTGCAGGAGCCCATGAATTATTCTCACGGCTCTGCCCGTGGGAAAATACGAGAGTTGCGTCAGTAGGCATCGTAAATGCGACTGCTAATTGCGCTCGCCGACGACAACGACGACGACGACGACGACTACTACTACTACCACTACTACTACTACCACTACTACTACTACCACTATTACTACGACCGCTCTCTGGCTGGCTAACTCTGAATATCGCACTCGTCCACCTCCCACTCTTCTGGCTTATTTTGAATGTCTTAGATTCGAGATCCTTCGTTGCCCGCTTTTGTTTTCTCGCGTAGCACTTTTATCTTTTTACGTTGGCTTTTGGAAGCTCAATGTTTTTGTGCTGGTTGTAGTAAATATTTAATTAAAAATTATATGTATATTTTTTTACGTGGATTCTCTCAAAAGTCTCAACTCTCGAGATCTTAATAAACCTATAACGTGGCGTTTTATCGCACGTGTCGACGTGCGAAAAGCCGTGACTCAGATAAGTAGAACAGTTACGTATTGAGTGACATTGAATTAATAATCATACTTTGGTGTGAACGAGTTGTTCTCGCGAAACGCGACAGGGATCGAATGCATTTTTTAAGTATCGCTTTGCGACATTTTGTTGTAAACATATAAGTTTTTTTGAATTGTTTCTCTCTACACTGTCGCCGTTTCGCAAACTTGGAACCGGAATCGATGAAAAGGTTTAACTACCTGAAGCTTTAACGAGTTAGAGTTGTCGGGAACACGAAAGTGTCAATCACAAAACGTGTCATGTTGCTACTACTTGCAACTCGATTAATGACACTCGTCCAGTAAATTGCATTTACGAGAAGTACGCAAAAAACAATTGATGTGAAACATTGACGCCGCTGTATCTTTAATCGGAATCGCAAACGTATAATGAAAATAAAAATCACGCCGATTAATAAAGTCAACTCGATGTAGATTCAATTAATTTGGAATAAAAGAAAAAACATGTTCAACTTACTGTTGGAATATATATAACTAAAAAAACTATATAAATTACGTAGATATAATTAAGTGATACCATGGAAAAAACGTCACACAAAATAAAAAGTAGAAGCAACTAATATTCTATTCTACTTCTGCAGTAGCAATCTTTATTATAGCAATCTTTAAGAGCTTTATTAAAATGTAGGTAATACGCGATCTTTGCTTCTTTATTGTTCTGATAGAGAAAAAGATATCGTTTTATTTCGGTAATCTGGTGTTTTATCATGGGGGTTCTTCGGAAAAGGCGACACGAAAAAGCGAAAGGAAAATGGCGAAAAGATTTAACTGAAAAGATGTGTTTCAATTCCGCAAGTGCAATACCATTGGTCGGTCGCGCCGTAACGGCTTCTTGCTTTCTCTCGCGTACCTGTAATAATAATTATCAACATTGCATTTGCTCTGTACATGTTCATTCACCGATAGTTACTTCGAGTGTCGAATCGCGAGTTTTTGTTGTCACGAATGAATTGCCAAATTACTGAGACTTCAGTTGTTTTGTCGCTTCGCGCTAGCTGTTGTTGCAACTTGTCCTCAACATCGCGAAAGGAATCGTTTGTGTGTGTGTTTTTGTGTGTTTGTGTGCGCGCGTGCGCCTGTAAATTTTCTCGTTGTTCTCGCAATTTTCACGTACAATTAGAAATCGAGAAAATTACAAAGTCGAGTGTATAAACAAAGTTTACCATGTGTCTCGAAGCAGCTAGAAATAAAATGTAATTATCTACTTTTACAAATTAAAAACTTTCGGTAAACTCTTCTATAAAAGCGCGCGATGTTAAGCGACGAAATATATTTGTATCTTATTTCTCGATTATCAAGGATCGAAGGTTAATAAAATGTAATTAAAAGCTTGCGAGAAGATCTTCAGATAACTGAGCTTTTAAGAGCCGTCGCACCTCCGGATAATAATAGGGGGTTTAATCCATATTTTTTTATCCACGAGCAAGAAGTTGCCGCGAGTACAAAAGTTTCGATGTAAAAAGCCGGGTACGTGAGTTACACAATAATCCGTTAATGTATCAAAGAGGACAAACGCTACTCAACTTATTGGAGGAGGTGCATTAAAGTCGGCGCTTTAGTGTGACGAGCAGATGCAAATTTCTCGCTGCGGTCGAATTTTTTCTCGTTTTTCCCGCGGACTCGTTCTTCCTCTCACATGTCCGATATAATTATTGTATCGTTGACTACGGTCAGCTTTAAAGTCTTCCCGTAAAATGCTTCAGAGATCTTTTAAGCTGCAGTAGGTCACAAAAATGTTCAAAACGCGAGAAAAGAAATTACATTATAATTTTCAAAAAAAAATATATTTTTATTACGACAATATGAGAGCGTATCGATCTTATGTGAGTTTTGTCTTAGCGGCCCGTCGCTCCCGCTTACGTCTATTATTCATTGTGCATTCGACGTTTATTCGTCCGATATCATACCGCTATAAATTCCTCATTCGTGGCGCGTACAATTTGCATAAATCGATGTCGTTCTTCGTGCGGCGCGGAAATAAATTATCGGCTCCCGTAAATCATCTGCACGATACACGTCTGCCGTGCGACAACCCGTACATCGCGAAAGACGAGAGACGAGAGAAAGCAAGAGAGCGAACGGGATGACTCAACCCTTGAAAATTCTTTTTCATTCTTCTCTTTTTCTTGCCTCGGCGTGCGAATCCTTTTTCGTCGGTCTCATTTCCCTTAGGACGGCTTGTCGGGCAATGCCACACGCGAGTCACGTGTGCGGCGCAACTGCAACTGTGCACGCGCTGCGGCAGGAATAACAAGTGCGATTAACCTTAAAGAGCGTAACAGAAACTGGCAGTCTCCGCTTCAAATTTATATGTTAATAATGTTAATCACTTCCCAGAAGTTGGAGTGTATTTTGCTTAAATGTCTCGTCATATTTTTATCGAAGATGAAAATAATAATAAATACATAAATTGTTGCATGCATATAATAACACATAAATTCTTTTTTTTTTAGCAAAACATTAAATTGAATAGTAAATCATAGACAAGAAGTTCGAGTTTCAACTGAACCGTAAAGAAGTTAAGAAATATTTTTATTTTACATAGAATCAATCCTAGTCGATCGTGTCTTAACGTATAATGACATCTCAAATTTGCAATAAATGCTTATTCTTCCTATTTTTTACGATAAAAAGGAAAACTGAATGCCTCAAAATTTAGAATTGTATGCATATGTGCTTATATTTAAACGTATACAGCCATTAAATATTACATAAAATGAACATGGGAAAAAACTTGCAATTTTTAGATTTTGTTTTGACTTTTTCGGAGCGATTTTCTTTTCGTTTTTTTTTGTTTTTTTTTGTTTTTTTGAGAATTTAATTTCTCGCGAGCGTCAGTGTTGAGCGCGCCGATCGTATACGTAAGAACATAAGCACTTGGTCACAAGAGCTTTTGCGAGAACTCGTCGGCTCTTTTCCGTTGACGGTTGTCTCCTTACGGCGCGGGTCAATGAATCGGTTCGCGCGGCACAACGACGACGCTTGCCTGTGGAAATGCGCCTCTCGTTGCTTCGATGGATCGGCGCATTGTTCACGAGTTTGTAACAACGAGAGGACGCGTTGGCCAGCTTCGCTTGTCTTTAAAGTAGTAACACACAATTGTCTGAGTGCCGCGTGCATACGTCGAGAAGACTGGAGAATTTATGTTGCATGCTTAATTAAATTCTCGTCTATTTGAAGTTCAATCAAAATTGATTGTAAAATAAGAATTTTGTGTGTCTTTCGCGGAATTTATAAATTCTCAAAAAGTGTTAATAGCTTTAATGCGCGCGCGTGCACATGTTTTATGCGCAGTTATGTTAGGTGCTTGTTACATACGTCGTACACTCGTGCGTGGAATTTGTTTGACGAGACTTTACTCTCAGGACAGTGACGTAATCGTGGCCCAGTTGCGCGCGCTCCGCTATTACGCAAACGTGTTGTGTCGAATCGCGACCGCTTTTTTTTCTCTTGTAGCTTGTTTTGCTGCCTGAGAACTGCGTGGAAAAATTGATTTGTTATTTATTCCCGTAAATCTTTTAATCTCTTTGCTATATCAAAATCTTCCCTCATTATTTGCATAAGAAAATAAATATTTAAAAATAAATAAATATCATCTTGCTGTGACAATTTTGATACTATTTTTTATTTAATTTTCTCGAAGTCGGAAGAAATTGTGTTTCTGAGGGAAATTATCTATCGCTAATTACGATTTATTTTGTAATTCCAGGAAATGACTGTGCCGCTCGCACCAGTGTCAGCGATCGCGCAAACACCACGGAAAGACCAGGAATCGAAGTTCATCTTCAACACTCATCTGGCTAAGGTAAGAATCACGATCGATTCCATTCATTTCTCTCGTAACTAACTCTTACGTGTTGCCGATCAAAATGACAAATGAATAGCATTATTTTGATTGAAAAATTCATTTTCATATTTACTGTTGCTAAAGAGTTATCTTTCGATTCTCTTTCGTTGGTATTTTGTAAGAAAGTATATTACCCAATTTAATCAGAAAGAAAAAGTTCCTTTATGCGAGAATCTTGTTCAGTTGAGAATGCGTGTTCAGTTGCGACGATAACGCCAGAGATTTGCGATAACAACGCTGCATATAGAGTAGCGTTCGTATGTTTATATCTGCAGCTCTCTAGTATTGTCATCATATAGAAACTAGCGCATACGTTCAATTACTTGTCAATTTATCCGTTTATATATTTGCATCTTTTAGTATGTACATATATTTGAAAGACGTGAATATTTATAATTAAAAATTACAATAATAATACGGTTACTTTCCGCTGATCGAAATTATTGGTTCTGACGTTTGCGGGATATTTCACTGTTCGTCTAATTGAGCGTTTAATTGATCAGAATTAACACGATCGGTTACTGTTATTGTAACACACAGTGTTACCATGAGCGCAAAAGCGTTGGATATCAAACGGCTGAATAATTCTGGAACAATAATGTCGGCCGAATGGGAAATGTCTCGAGATCGCATTAATTCGAGCTAGAGACCCCGTGCTACTTGGCAACTTATCAAGCGTTCGCTGCTCTCAAAAGCTCCGCAGCGACGGAATACATAACGTGTCGGCGGAACAAATCAGAATTTAGGAAGCAGGTTGACATCGAAAGAGCAAAAGAGAAAAACAGAAAAAAGAATGCGTCGAAAAAGCATCGCTTTAATTCGGAGTGTGTTCTTATATATGGCGGCGTTTCTTATGCGATGATACTCATCCAACGTTTAAACTCCCCTGCTCAAACGTACCACTTGAAAAAATGGTGTTGCTACGCGACTAAAAATGCGACTAATCCGGCTACAGTTCATTCTTTCTTCTTGCTTAGTTCTCTAATTAGTAAATAATCTCGTAACATTTGTGTGCATAAATAAGAAACATATTTTTCTTTCGGCTGACTGGAGATTGTCGACTGTCAGAAAGTGAAAAATATTAATTAGGTAAAAAATGATTTGCAATTGGTATAGTTGTAGTGAGATTTATATATATATGTATATATGTGTGTGTGTGTGTGTGTGTGTGTGTGTGTGTGTTTTGTTTCTTTACATCGACTTTCTGAAAATTTTCGAGAAACTTTCAGTTTTACTCGTCTTATCAAATCGCAAGTCAATTTATTATGTTTGGCGGAACTCGCGTGATATGGGCAAATATCTCCGCGAAAGACTGCATTGCATATTATAAATTATTTATTTATTTTTTTTATTTTATTTTGCTTTTTTTCTTTGTCGACCATTGAAACTACGGAGGAGTAAAATATTCGGTAAAAGATTTCGGAAAATTAGAAAAGAGCACGCAATAAAATATCGGAAGAGAAAAGGAAAGAACACAGCGACGAGAAACGCAGCGAAATCGACCCTCGTAAAAGTGGATTAATTCAAACGGTCGTACATATCTTTCCGCCCAGGATCTTTTTTGCGCGCGAACGCAAGTAAATTGTAATAACGGCCGAATGCAAAATTGTCGCCGGCGTTTTTCTGCGCGTGTTCAAACATCGCAAAAATTACACACGGACTAGCGGAATGAAATAACGCCGAGTTGTTCGCGCAAAATTATGTGCACGTGGAATTTCCGGTTTGCGGTCAATTTCGCTCGTCTTTTCGCGAATAAAAGAAATCGTTACACAATAATATCTATCCGATGTTTTGTAGGCAGATGGCATAATTTTCTTTTCACTGAGTAACTAGGTGTCTTTTGTAATTATATAATTGTTGAAAAATACAGAAAGTTTATGTTCTGATATATTATAATTTTTATATTATACACACGCACACACACTCACACACATTTATATTTTGGCAATAGAAATAATGATTAATATTTCGTGCGGTTTTTTTCCATTAATAACAATTGTTACTGATTAATAATACTATTCATAATATACTAACAATTTGCTTTTTAATAACATTATTATTACTTTTTAATAACATTATTATTGTTATTAGAGTTTATTGTTGTATTTTTAGTGTTTAGAGAAATCATTTAGTCACAGCGGGTTATAACGCGACGCAAAATTGATGTTCATTCCGCGTGAAGTTTTGTGCAAATGCCGTCGAGACTCTCGAATATTATTTTATCGCGATTACAAGAATGCGCGCTGTAAAGAGCCGCCAAACCGCGCGATAAATTTCTATTATATATACCGCGAGAAAGATCGTCGATAAAAGGAACTCTTAAAAATAAGTTTTTCGTAAGCACATAAGTAGTATCTTGTTGACATATCTAGTAACTTTTACAAATATTTAAATCAACAAAATCGACTTCTTTAGATAAAACGCTGTACGATAGTACTAGTTAATATTTTTGAGGAGACATATACACATTTATATATCGATTTATGTATGAATGAGAATGTTTTTCTTTTACAGTTGACGGAAGTCAATCCGCCAGAGCCCGCAAAGCCTCGTAAGTATCTAAATAGTTTTTGTATATGTTTTTTACACTTGCAACTTTATGTACATAAAGCATGTATGTTTCACACAGAATACGATTTGAATTTATAATAATAACACATTTGCATTATATTTACCGTGATATTTTAAAAAAATACTGGTTTTTATCAATTGTTTACATACGCATGCAATAGTTTTTTTGCGTCTGTACAATTGCGCATAATTTAGTTTTTCGTATTGTTTGTCCTCTCACAAAACAAAGTCCGCGAGAATATGTAATTATTTATATACTGCAGGATCATTTATGTATTACAGTTTTTTAAAACCAGACGAGCAAAGTTCTGCTTGCTACGTTTTCATGAACTCAAGTTTTATTAACGCCACGCTGTGAACGCACTGTATGTTGCCAACTTTTCGTGCCAGTATTTCAGCGTTTACCGCAATTTTTCGCGATAAAATACACGCGTTGTGTCAGAACACAAAATACAAGATTAAACATCAGCGACGGACATAATTTCCGGAAACTGTCCGTCCTGCCAGTTTGTCGGCGATTAAAACACAACGTTGCGAATATTGTCCGAAACGATATTTTAAAGTCACGCGTACGCGCTCGAATAGATATTAATCGGCGCATCTATAATTTGCACGTATCAATATGCAGTTTACGGGTATATACGATGCGATATGTATATACTGATACTTACACACACACGTTTTACAATATATTTTTATTAAAAACAAAAATATAAAAAACTAAGAGAGAACATTTAAACGTATCAAACAAAAAAAACGAAAACCTGTAGATTTCACACAAAATGTGTTGATCGCGTCGATTTCGCGAATCAACTAACCGGACTTCTACCATTCGTTCATTCAGCCGTTTAAGCGCACAATGTACGTTATTTATTCGCTTGTACGACTCATTATTTAACGAGAACGATACGCAGGTTGTGTCGCGCGAAGCGTTTCGTGCGATTTAATTTCGTTGTCATAATTTTATTTTTTTCCATTATAGGCATAGATAAAGATTTTATTTACATATCAAACAAATTTAAATGTACCATAACTTTATTACGAAAGGATACTATTCTAAATATTTTATATCATATAAACAAAGAGAAGAATGTTTTTTTTTTTTTTTTTTTTTTTTTTTTTTTTTTTTTTTTTTTTTTTTTTTTTTTTTTTTTTTTTTTTTAAGCTGATGTCACAATGTGCGTGTTTTTGTAGAAAAACAATTCTCTTTTCTCACAAAATAATTCTCACAGGAAGAAAATAACAAATCTTTGAGGAAATGAATCCGCGCGTTAACGGTTGTTGGTTGTTGTTGCAACTATACGAAAGGCTCAAGAGCATAATATTCGCGCTGCGAACGTTTAAATATTCGACATCTCTGCGGAACCACGAGCCGCGTATCGGAAGCTCTTTAGCGTAATATTTTTTATACATAAAATTTGCAAATTCTTTCTTTGACATATGAACTCGGGAGATGTTGTTATTATTATTATTATTATTATTATTATTATTATTATTATTATTATTATTGTTATTATTATTATTATTATTATTATTATTACTATTATTATTATAAGGTAAATTAGTCTATCTGTCTATGTTAATGTCGCTTTCGTAATAACATGATCTTTTGACAAATGAGCACGTTGTTTATGCAGAAATTAATTATGAATTCATTACAAATTATATCTATTATGTATACAATGTATAATAAACGAATAAATTGATATGATCAATCGGGAGCAAATAGCCATCACGGAATTCCCGCGTATAAGTTGAGGAAGTCTATCTTTAAGTTTCACTTTGCTTGATGAGCATGTGGATCTAAAACTTTATTGTAGATTTGTCGATATTTCAATATTTCTAATCAAACATGAGTAGAGAGAAAGCGTGAGAGAGGAGAGAAATGATTACTATTTCATGAATTAACCATTTCTTCTTCCACTCTCTGCTTTCCTCTCATCTGACGTACGAATATAGTGGCTTTACAACGGCTATTATCGGGTTACTATCCCTCGTGCCAACGATCGGGAGTCAGAGCGGGACAAATTTACTTCTTGTAGAGTACATTTAAACTAGTCTCCGCGATAAGCCTATTTCGCGCCCTTCATACAATTATGCAAAAATGGCGTAACTTATTGAAATCGTTCAGCAGAGCCGTGAGTTAACGCGAAAACAGAAATGCAAATATAAGAAACTGGAAATTGATACTTGGTATTGTTTCTTATAGAGTTTCTCTTATATTTTAAGTTTCGCTAATGATTGATAAGAAATAAAATAAATGTGATAATAATAATAGAAAATGTATAGTGTAATAACAATAAAACCTACGATTTATTTTATAAAAATAAAAGAATGTGCAAATAAGTAAGAAACACAATTGCTATAATACACTGATAATTTTATTATATTAGAAAAATAATACACATTAGGAAATGAAAACTTTTTTATATTTATTATCAAAATTGTTATTTTTGCATAACTTGATAATACGGATTGCTTTTAAAACGTTACAAAACGGGATTTTTCATAATTAAAACGATGTTGCAGTTATGATGATTATGCGCGCACGGCTGCAGTTTCCACAGAATGATTTACACAATTGAATTGAGCAAATGACATCTCGCGTAACTGTAAGTGATTTAGTTGGCATGAGATTGAAATTGCTGAAACAGATCTGTAAAAGAATATCTCCGGGTAAACGCCCACGTTTCTCCATCATCGGAATTTCGTAGAACCATATCGTATATCTTGGTCGCGGCAAGTGGTTACGACTTATCAATTTATTTCTCCGTAGAATCACGAAGGTCGACAGTTCTCCGTTAACGAGGTCCGGTATATCTTCTGCGAACTGCAATTGAACCCACCAAAGAATTCATTCGTGCGAATTTTTTCCAAGATAGTATCTTCCAATCGAAAAATATCGTATTCTTGAAGATTCAATTTGGTGTCTGGGATATACTTAAAGAAAAATTGAGAATACGAACTATTTATTGTTCTCTTTCTTCCTTACGGATATCGAGAAGTAAATAATGACAGTGTTCAATTAAAAAAAGGCTCATATATACGGTTTAGAAGTATAACAAGATTCTAGAAAAGTATTTTTTATGCTTGCAAATCCTATACCTAAATATTTTTTTTTTTACTTTTTATTGGTAAAATGAATTTTAATCCGGTTTACATTTTGATGCTCCATTGAACAAATTAATGAGGATTGCGCGATATTATGGAGCCACATACAGGCGCACATGTATAACATCGTTGGCACGTACCATCGGACAGTTGTAATATCGCGATCTGTGAGTAATAATAATAGTAAACAATTCTAATAATAGTACATAACACGACGTGGATTAACATTGTATCAAACAAAGCGTTCTTTGTCAAAGGAAAAATATGGAAATTTCTATGATTTTAATACACAATTTTTCTGATTTGTTTTTCAAAAACCTATTTAGATATATATTATATTCAGGAAAAAAATTCTTGCTAAGTATTTCATCTGAATATTTTAAGATATTACACATTATTACGAATTCTATATCTAATTTAGAATTTATTGTGTTGATATTTGCTTAACTCTAATTTTTTATTCTCATCACTCGAGATACACACACGCACAAACTTTCAAACCACAATCGAGAATTTTCTCGCAAATCGCGAGAGAAAATCTCGTGTAGCCAATATTAAAATATCTCACTAAAAATTCCGACTGGGAACAAATCAATAGCGAAAGAAGAAAACTTAATTTCTCATCGCTGCTTGATTAAGACGTACGAAAGAGGTCAAAGAAGTCGAGGTCGTAGATTAACAAGACAGGGAAAGGAAAGCGTGTTATACGCTACACACACACAAAATACACAAATACTCGATTCTTGATTCAGATCAAATTCGATGATCAAATTTTAACATTCAACAGTTGCAGGCGAGTTTCTCATCAAAGATGATAAATTACGTACTTACTTATTGCGACGTATATCGACCCACAACACACTATAAACAAATACCAAATTCCTCGCGTGTCGAATATATGTGAAATATTTAAAAATACTTGAATTCTTCGACGATTATATCTACAGACAGCTGCTTTTTCTCGCGCGAGGAACGGAGATTACTGGCTTAGTAATCATTTACGCAGAGTCATTTCGAAATCGAGAAACGAATATCGTTAGTTCGACGCTGCGTAAGCGACCTAGTTGTCAAGTAAGATCAATATCGAGCACAAAACTAGGTGTAAAATGCTTATTTACTTAATATTCATTACAAAATACAGTGCAAAACGTTTGCGAAAGAATTTTCAATTTTTCATATCTGTGGCATCCACGGTGTAGAGCGTGTGGAAGGTTTTTGATGTAATGAATCACTTTTCTTCTTTCCGGCTGCTCTCAAAGATCATTTTCCTTTTACTTGCTTGTTTTCTTTTTTCTTATCTTCTTCTTTTTTTCTTTATCGCGTACTTTCATCCATTTGCCACTTTTTCTTTTTTCTTTTATCCTCTTGCTGTTTCTTTGTGTTTCTCACTTCTTAGTTTCGTCATCCTCAAAACTCTTTCGCCCTTATCTATCTTTTTCACTTCCTGCGGTTTCCGCTGCATCGCCATCTGCCTCTCTCTCTCTCTCTCTCTCTCTCTTTTTCTCTTTCTCTCTTTCTCTTTCTCTCTCGTAGTTGTCCACGCTTCAACTTCCCGTTTTCACCGTCCGCGATATGTCGAGTAGGATGAGCGAGCGCAACGAGATGAGGAGGTTGGTTAGTTTCCATGGAGACCAACCAGCTTGCACCGACATCCTGGTTGAACCGCTGCTGTTCGCCTCGCGAACCGATGCGAAACTATACTGTGGTAACCGGCGACGAAACCAGACGCGCGAAATATGGCTTTTCTGAATTTCATGGGATGCCGGAGGGAAGATGACGCTGTTGTGTATTTTCGGGCATTTTGTGGCAGTTATTGAAAAGAAGGAAAAGAACGTGATAACGGCTTTTCTCGTGTGTTTAGAAATCGGTTAGATGATTAAATTGTTCAGGATAGATACAGAATATCTATAAAATATAAAGATGTAGTATTATAAAATTTCGATTTGATTTTTTGTGACTATCCGCACAAATCGTACAACCACTTTTCACTTAGAATATAGACAGTTATGAAACTATAAACACATCGTTAAAGATTATAGAAGTATATGTACAAAAAGAATGACAAGATCGATAGTTATAGTTTCTTTTTGTTTAAAATCTCGTGTAGCATGTAAAAATTTACTTAAATTATATTTTTTATATTCCTATAGTTTTCTATTACAAAACAATTTTGTACAGATTAGAACAAATATAATAATGATAAAATTATCTTACACGCGCATTGTAGTCGAGCTCTCATTATCACATGTCAAGCAAAGAGCCTCTCAACAACATGCTTTATGGACTCGTCCGCCGGATAATCGTAATAATTATCCAACGAATGCACCGCTTCGCGACGGCTACCACGACACGAGAAATTTCAGGCTTGCGGCGGCAACTCCACTAGCGTTACTACCACTGCGAAGCAATTCCCGTGACATTAATTATTGAAATCGCCGTCGGCGTCTCATCCAACCATTTCCGAACCCCTCGTCTCTTCTTGCTGCTGCAGTTCGCCTTGGCCACGATCTCGAACTTCTCTCGAGTGTTTCTCTTCTTCGTCTCTATTTCTCTCTCTTTTTTTTTTCTCTCTCTCTCTCTCATCCTTTGCAACCGACATCTTCTCACTCCTCAGCCTCGTTTTCTAGTTCGAAGGAAGTCTCTTGGGATAACTTCATCGAGAAGCAGTCTGGATACTGCACCCACTTAATATTCAATCGCTCTGACTTTGTCTCGCTCTTTCGCGAAAGCATCCGAGACACACAAAGAGCGACCAAGGGGTAATTTGGAAAAGCTCGAATCTGGAAAATGGACCGAGATAATTTTTATTATTTGCAATATCGGATAGTTACTGCTTTTTATTTGGAATCGGAAAGTCACTGCGCGAAAGATTTTGGTAAACGCGATCAGTTCGAGACTGCATACGCTGTGCTTTATATGCGTATATTTTAAATCAATTTTGAAGCTCTCACGGTTCATGTTTCTGGACGAAAAAACGTTGACTGGCCAACGAAAAGAAGAGGCGAAAAATATACAAACGAACATACGCATATGTATCACTCTTTGTCAAACAAAATTTATCACGGAAAGTGATACTGTTCGCGCGCGCCGTTAAGTATCGAGGAGCCACTATAAAATTTCGAAATAAAATTTCGTCAAAATACGCGACAAAAAAATGTAAGATGAATTATGCGCGTTTTTGCGGATGATTTTTTAATTGGTTTTTTGTTTTATAAAATAATGGTTCGAGGAAGTTTTCATGCTCGCGTGTTTTTAGACGATTGAAGATCCGACCGGCATTGCGACTCGACAAAGATCGCAATCTAACCATGTGAAGGCTATTTAATTATTATATGTGAAACTCGCTTTGGCATTACACTAAAACGTAAAACGGTCTCTTATATGAGAAGATCGTTCAATTACTGCAAATTAAAGCACGCTGCGATCTACCGGGTAGACTTCTGTTTTTCTGATAAAATTTTGCTATTAAGAGAAGATTGGTATTTTTATTTAGATTGCGCTCACACATCGACTTCGTACGCAAACAGTTTTAAACACACATGATGCATTGATACGTGCGTTCCGAGCTATAATAACATAAAATTTCACGCGTTTTATGGGCGATCAATCTGCCACAATGCATTGACGCTAACGTGCCGATAAAACCCGCATCCTGCTTGCAGTTACAAACCCTAAACATTTATAGATTAAAGCAATACTTTCTTGGAGAGCTTCGTATTAGATATTCACATGCGATACATACACGATTACACCATTATCATCATCTATTTAAGCTTCTAAACCTGAATAATCTCGAAGAAGCGGATAGTTACCATCTCGTTTTTATTTCTTATTCCTCTTTTTTTGTTACTTTATTTTTAGCTCGTTTAAACGTTCTTTATACTTCAATGAGCTCAGAGGCAAATTTATTTAAAGAAAGTTTAACTCAAACGAGGTGACAGTCGTACGCACAGCTTTGTGCATATAGGACTGGATTCAACTCGCAAAACGCTTCGAGCGGCACTTTATCAGATGTCCTTGGCAATCAATCCGGAAAACAGGGTTACTTATAACTCGATTACATAACACGATAACATATAGCGCCGTGCGATGTAATCCGGCCGCAAGGTTGGCGACGTCGCTCCTGCCGTTTATTTGTATGTATTGCGCGCGGACGGATATTGCGTCGAGCCATGTGCTGCGCGCGCGGACGTTATTATATCTGGGCGAATCAAATTTTCATTCATCCTGTGTGCATACCAGAGGTCGGCGCCACTAATGAATTGCGAACATACAGGGCGTCACTTCGCGCAGAAGGTATATTTTACATGCTGAACGTCAGCAATCCGCCGTGTTTGCTTGCACACATTCAAGATAGTGTGTATAATGTGAGTGTTTTTCATAGAAAATAACGAGAAACGTTAGCAAGACTGACTGATAAAATGCGCAATATCGATAAACGGCAAAGTGTTACATATATGTCGCCGAGTGCTTTTAAAAGTTTGCCAATTTTGTTGTTAAAGTTACATTTAAGCAATTAACATTATTATTTATAAATTTACTGTTGCTTTTTGTTCGCAATTCTTTTATTATTACAGTTCGCTTTTTATATTTATATATTGTGTGACATCGTTATATACGCTGCCATTTCGAACAGTAGATTGTTATTACGGCAAAAAATCCGTTATTTGTTTTCTTTCAAAAAAAAAAAAAAAAAATCGACATGTAATTATTAGAGATGCGACATGCTTAAACATGGTTGAGCAACATCTCTCGATAGTATAGTCTTCATCTTGCACAACATGCATCCTATAATACTGTTTGCCGTGCACATATATATCGACAATGTCTGTGTTTCTCGCTTATTTAATTAATTCTTCTCTTTCACCGAGTGTTTGATATCACAATTCTGTCATTAATTAGCTCCTAACCGCGAATATAAATAAGTACACTCGATCGGAAGACAGCACAGAAAATATTACGCGATATAAATAAACATGCATCCTCATCATTATCGAGATCAGCGACTAGAGAGAAAGAGAGAGAGAGAGAGGGGGAGAGAGAGAGAGAGAGAGAGAGAGAGAGAGAGAGCAAATTAAAGAAAAAAAACTTATCTGTGTGCTCGGTAAATATATATAATAATATTGTATATGTAAATCTAATATTAAAAGAAGTAATATGTACGTACGTACATGGTAATTCATATGTACATACTGTGCAATAATATTATACGCATTGACAATTATACCGGTATTCGTATCGTATTAAAATTGTGTGCAAAACTCGATATACTTGATTACAGATAAGCATCTCTAAACATCTGCATCTTCTAGCTTCATATTGTTCTATTGTACGTTTGTTACGAAATTTGATATCATGAGATTATCAAACGTGTATATTTATCTCCCGCATGAATTTGTAAAATCTAGCCTCGGAATACGAAAGAAAGATCTTTGATCGTCCGCGGGATCATAAAGCTCGCTAGCAAGCGCGCGTGCTTTACAAGTAGTTCGCGGGACCGTGTAACTTCGGCGTCTAACCACTACCGCAAATCGTTAAATATTCACTGCATCTTAATTTGTATTTCTATAAATCCTTTTACAATTATCAGCCGATGCGCGCTAGTCTTTTCTTTCTCTCTCACTCATCACTCGAGGACTTCCTGCAAACGCGAAAGGTGTTAAATCAGAGAACTCATAAAATATTCATACGAGGACGGCGGCGTTTGCCATTTTAACGCCGGCGGAATCTGCGAAGCTTAGCTAAATATAAATAATCGGGTGAGAAAAAGTAGTCGTTCTTAAATTAGAACATTCAAACACGAGATTCTTCTTTGTTTTCAAAGAAAGGTGTGTGTTCGCAGTTCTTACACAACTTTTTTTTTTAATCAACCGTTTATCTTTTTTTTACTATCAAGATACTTGAATATATTTCAGTTTTGGAATAATATCAAGGTTTAATTTGGTATTCGATATTAGGTATACCTGATACCAATTTAATTTTAATTAAACACAGCATAATTTGATAAACATAGCGCGAGCGAAGAGTTCTTCAAGATTTGCGATACGAAAATAATACCGCGCTCATAAGATCGGTTCGACGAAAGTGCGTCGTCTCTATTGAATCAATGTTCAAAGTGGAACGCAAACAATATTGCTTTATACGGCGCATTCGTTTGTTATGACGTTCGTTTATTTTTAGCGGCCGCATTTATCCATTCTTCGCACTTTGTCTATTTCATCAGAGATCGATACCTGTTGAGCACCGATCACGCACTACTGCGTATATCCGCAAAACGTATATATATGCGTCAGCACGCGACGTGAATTGCGCATGTATACGCATATCCTCCCACTCCTCATTCTGCGGGATTATGTCGACTCATGAATGCATGCCGGGTGTGTATAACCGCGCCTATGTGATTGATAAATTTAATATAGTACATTATTCTGCTTATATGCTTTGTGTTATTTAGCATTAGCGTGACAAGTTGATGACGCAGGCGCTTTTGTCTTTGGCGACATAAAAAAAAGATTTGATTTCGCTCGCGTGTAGTTTATGTCAATAAATTATTTTGCTTTTCTTTTGGTTCTCTGTAATGCAATATTTTTTATATATAATATAAGATGATGGATCAAATACGATTCTCTACAGTCAAATACGACAGAACTAGTCAAGATTAATCCCAATGCGATCAGTAATCGGTTTAATTATTTACTCCACTCTCTCTCTCTCTCTCTCTCTTTCTTCCTAATAAAGCAAAACAAAAATGAAAACTACAGAGCAATTTTTGTTGAGCAATTTTAACACGATAGATTTTAACAACTAAAATTAGACATGATTTAACAGAGCGATTATTTTCTTTTCAAGTTTTTCTATTCAATTTTTTTTATATATATAAATCATTATTAAGCACAACGCTCGAATTATTTCGAACGGCACAATCTATCGAGTCGTTTGTTACAATCGATCGCGTCTATAATTTGCCTTGTAGGTATCTCAACGTACATCTGATTTTCACATCGGTATCGCCACTTATTAATTTCAGCTATTATCATTGATCGATGTTCACAACGTTACGCAGTAATTACCGTATCATCGAGCGATATTAATTACATTTGAAAATCGATGAGAATTGTGCAGTTGTCATCGACGAGACAATTTAATAAATTGGCTTTGCCAAAAATCTCGAAGCGACGGTCAAGTATTGCAAAAATGGAAAACATGATATGTATCAAGAAAAATACATACGCAAAAATAAAAATTAATAATATAGACGTTTAAAATATCAGCGATTTTATAAGAAGAAACGCTTTCAAGAGGAATAAATCTACATAATTTATCGAACAACTTGAAATTAATCACTTACCTATATAGTAAATTAGTAATTTTTTCATAGTAAACTGAATTTTTTATCTATATTCTATTTTCTGATTTAGTTTGATTTCTCCTTTGTCTATTTCTTCAAACATTTCTTTCTAACTTAAATTTTCAAATCTTTTCATTTTGTCATAAAATTCGAATAATAGCGTTATCTGATTTGAATGTTTTCAACGTTCCGGTTATTACAAGTTTGCGTTAGGAGATGAGTAAGTTTTCAATTAAAAGAGAAATTGCAATAGAAGAAGGTGCACACACAGAACGAGTCTCAAATTAAATCTTGAATATTGATTGTGTCTTTCTCCAGCTATGCTTAGTGTACTGCACGTACGATTCACTTTCCTAATTATGAAATACATGTCGCAGAAATGCTAAATCACCTTTCTTGTCGCAGCATTGTAATATTTTGTAGACAAGACACGTTTGGATATCGCTTTAGTATATTGTTGCGTCATCCGGTTTGATCAAATAATTATGTTTGAATTGATTCTTTTTGTTGTGAGAGAGAATGGTGATAGAAATTCTATGTTTAAAATAATTATCAAGATACTTGTGTATAATTGTATTTTCTTCTACACACTTATTAATTTTACAAGTTATGAAAAAAAAGCACTGTGATGAAATAAACAGTCTGATTTCTCTCATCAATAAATATCTTTTGTTTCCATATTCCATTGAATAGTTGCGTAGCGATACACGCTATTATCTGGATCAAAGGATGAAAAGATAATGTATATGCCGTTTCTCGACTCTTTCGTTCTCCATTACCGAGAAGAATAAATTGTCGGCGGCAGGTTAGCCTCGACGTCAAAAAGTTGAACATTTGGAGAGCTGCTTAGGGTGAGAAAAGGCGAAAAGATGAGGTTCGCGAACGAGAATGAAGAAGGAAGACGCGCGGCGCACAGTTTATTGTGAGCGAGAGCGAACGGAAACAAACAAGAGAGAGAGAGAGAGAGAGGAGGAAGAAAAGGAGAAAAGAAAGAAAAAGAAGAAAAAAAAGAAAAAGAAGGTCCATTTTCCTAATAACGCCTGAGTTTAACTGTGTGCTTGGAAAAGCTACGTTAGTTTTTTTACTTTCTCTCCTCCGCATCGTCTCGATATAGGTGTAACGCGTTTCTTTCCCTTGTTAAAGTCGCCTTTTCGTCTCCGTGACACAAGAATAGCGTCTTTTCCAATTTCCTCCTTCTCCTCCCTCTCTTTCTCTTACTTTCCTCTATCTTCTTCTTCTTTCTTCTCTTTTTTTCCTTCTTCCGTTAAACCTATCTTTGACCAGGAAGTTGCTTCGAGTTTGCTTTCTTCCAGCGATAAATAACTACACAAGGATAGATAAAATTGCGCCAAAAGAAGAGATCGCTGGAAAATAAATATCGACGCGCATCTCGCGCGTTCGTCTTTTTGTTGGCAGCCAACTGATGCTACCGAGCTTCGATTAATTAATAACGTGACGAAAAAAGACAAAAGAAGTTCTGCCGCACAATTATTTTAATTGTTAATTTCCCAAGTGAATCTTTCTCAATTGTAGTTTTTTTTCTACGCTGGATTATAAAACTAAACGAGACTAAAGCGCACGTAAATATAAATATCTTCGAGAACAAGTTTACTATTTGTACTAATAAATATGTGTAATTACAATTGTGTCTCACACACGAAGTAAAGCACTAACGACGTTTATCAATTGTCGCTAACAAAATTTTAACGATGATTAAAATCAGAAAGAAGCATAAGTTATCTTCTTCATAAAGACAAAAAAACTACAAAAAAATTGTATAATTAAACTTTGAATGGTCTATCAATAATTAATCGATAATTAATAATCTGAAATTATATACTAAAGGGATTTGATACTCGACAGAACGTGTCAGAAGTAACGCGATACTTTGTAATCAATCGCGAAACTCATTTAGCAGAGTCGATGTATGACTTTCTCAATTATCCGTCGGCGCAAATGTGCGACTGCCAATTAATCCGTCGAATATACTGCAGGATGCTCTGCAAAGGCATCAAATCGTTTAATATAATACGTGCGAGAAGGAAAGCAGACATGTGCATTCGTCAGTGAATGTGTCTGTGTACTACACGTATATGTATATGTGTCGGTCACTGCTAAAAGGCCGAGGTTGGTGTGTAAAAGGGTCGATAACATATTCTCTCTTCTATCCTATTTATCTTTGAGCATCTTTCGCTCGCTTCTACGCAGAGACCAGGTCAGAGTTACTTAACGTGATTAAATCCATCCCTGCGCGATTCCGCCCTCTAGCTGTCCACGTATCTATCTCGTCTCCTCGTCCGCCACCTTCCTGCTTGTGCTCTCGTTACGTTTCTCAAAACGTTTCCGCACACATATAAAGCAAGTCGCGTGCGCGTGTGTGTGAATCTATTCACGATTAACTTGTTTGCGTTTTATTAGCAGCGATCTCTTAGTACGTTTAGCAGTAAAACGTAGAGATGATTTTTACACAACGCATCGTTCTCGGTTAAATTTTCAGAAGAATGTGAACAACATTGTTGCATACTATGTCGATAGTCTTTTATAGACTCATATTATTTTAATGTACTGTTCGATGCATATATAAGAGAATTTGCATACTATATCTGTCCCCTTCGCTCTCATTCTGCATATATTATTTATTATTCACGTTCTCGTCAAATTTCCACATTTAACGGATTCTAAATTACGCAATTAAAATTACTAATGATTTAATTATTGACTTAGATTTATATAATCAATTGCGGATAATGTAAAGTACATTGTTACGTGTTATGTTATTAATTACTTAGCTGATCGGTTTCTATATAATGCGATATATTAAGGGGAATTGTATAATTTCATATATGCACGCCCGTATTCTCTCTATATTTATTATCAGCCGTTTCATGGTTTTCCAATTACGAGATTTAAATTATCGACGTTTTTAATTAATCTGAGGCTTACGCAATTTATAACACGCGCGCGATAATACAGTTTTAGTTCTTTTTTAAAAAAGATACTTTCAAGGTTTCCAATTCGCTGAGTATCAATTAATATTGTTACTTGATGCATGTTTAATTTTTAGTTATTTTTGCACGTATATGTACTTTTCATTGCGTTCACTGATATCGTTATTATTATGTACTTATCTAAAATCGTGTTTTTGGATTTCTTGTTGAATTCGCGTTTAAATTTAATCGAAATAATTCAGCTTGGCGCTTACGCCCGTTTAATCAATTGCCACGTTGAATTTACGTCCGCGACGGATCGCGCAGTAATTCGGGGAAAATCATCAAGTAACATTAGCCTTGCGAATATTCGCGTGACTCACCGCCAAATTCGGCTCGCTGAATGCAGACAGTCCTTTTTCAGAGTCTGGTAAGTGCACGGGAAAGGGCTACTTCCGGAAAAAAGAGGTTACGGGGCCAATGCGCTCTCTCTCTCTCTCTCTCTCTCTCTCTCTCTCTCTCTCTCTCTTTCTCTCGCATAATAATTATCAAGATACATCTCGGATAACGCTAAAGCCAGCAGTATTGTAATTTTTAAGCTTCATAATTTGACAGATATAATGGAAAGTTATTTTATTATACTGTTTTGCGCGTGAATGCGCAAATTAGCAGAAAGGACGCAATGTAAATTGTTTAAGCATTCACGATTCATTCATCATGCTGTAAAAAACGCGAAGGAACAATCTTCGTTTTGCGTTCTTCGTCAGTAATTTAATGTACTCACCGCGCGCCGGGTTCAAGGCCAACGAACTTTCTCGGGCCTGACTCTCTCTCGTCACCGACTTTATGTCTGTAACGTCATTATGTGACCCAGTTTGCATAAGCCCGTTTGGAAGGCCTCGCGTTCTTGCTGTGTTTGTACATACGATTCGAGTGTATACGATAGTTAACCTCGGGGTTCGAGGCGATCAAGTCTCGGCAACGCTTTTATTATTCACGAGGGAAGTGCCTCGGCAGCACTGACATCAACTTTCGAAGAGGAATCATCAGTTTTCTTCTCCGATAGCATAAAACTTTGAGAATTATGCTTCCTGTAGCAACTGGCTGGAAATATGCGAAATCTAGCATAATAAATTCCAAACAGAATTACTATCAGATGCGATATTAAATGAAATTATCGTTGCGTGTTATATTTTATTATTATAACTCTTTTAAAAACGAAATTTTTTCATATATGTAAGCTCTTTGACGGCGAAGTTTAATCGTCGTTGTTATTTATTAAATAGATAAGTGATAATAGAAATTGTAAAACGAAACAAACTATTCTCGAAAAATTCTGTACAATTTGCATCGAAAAGTTGCTACTTATCAAAACGTAGAAACACGAGTTCAAATTACCAATAATGTGTCGCAAAGTACCAATACAATAAGATAGCGAAATCAAACTTTGATTCAGCTGCAACATTAAGTTTTACAAAATTCAAATCCAAAATAATTTATCGAATATGTATGAATTTCTGTAAATTTGTCTCAGCATGCATCGGCAAATCGAAGCGTCCAATCACAACCTTCCGGATGGTCGATCGATGGAGAACACACACGCGATGCGCGTTTTCCTGCAGTAAAGCAGTCTGCGCTCTTGCAAGGTGAACAAGAAAGAATTACCGAATATAACTCGGGAGACGCCGCGGAGGCGTACGACCTTCGGCTAAGTATCGATTAATTGTGGGTTATAAGCTCAATGCCAGGTCGAGACGCCAATTCGCTAATTCGCTCTACGTTCGGTTATATCGTCAATCCGAAATCTACGGAATTAAATAGCTTTATGGGAAGATGATATATATTATCATATATGTATATATCAAAACATTATTCGGCTCTTTTTTCTCTTTTTTCTTGTTTCTCGCCGCTCTAGAGGATATTTCACCTTATGTCATTAATGTATTGATATCATACATGTGCAATTTTATCTTTGTCATCCACTGACAATTGATTTGAAAAATTAACCAAAATTTTATCGAGTTTTATCTACACTTATAGTTTTATGAACATTTTGGGACTTTAAATTTTAAATCTTTTTTTTAATATCATAGATTTGACAGATTTTTTTGCGCCTTTTACGTTTTTCAAGTGTGTTATTACGACGTTCTTATTTTATAAATTAATTTTGAATACTTTGTTTTTATGGTGCGCAAACGTTTCTTATTTAGAGTTTGTTTTACTTGTTTTTCACTTGCCAGGTTACTAGGCTTTTGTAAAAAAGGAAACGGTATTCAAGTCACTTCGCCTATTAATTTATTCCGACAGTGGCGAAAAGAACGACAACGAAAAAACCGAGGCGACGGACTGCAGCAAGTTCATGTTTTCCAACGGGAACTTTTCACTTGGTAGAAACGTATATAATTCACTTTTGCGCACGGACAGGATTTTTGTTGAAAGCCGCGGGAAAGCGCGAAAGGAAAAGAAGGTAGCTCGGACGCATCTCCCGTTCGAATTTTCGCAGCTTCAAAGAGAACAAGTAACATCATGCAATATTTATATGCCGCAAAACTGGGAATGTGTGTTACAAAATATTCCCGCATCATATGTACACTGTATAGCCAACAGAACTTTTAAAAATTTATAAGTCGTTCTTATAGCCATATTTTATATCTTACGAAATATTAAAACCTACAGTAAATAACTACAGAGGTGTAAAATATTCGCGCGCGTATATGTGAGTATACACACACACGCGAACGCACGCGCATACACACACACATTATTTATCTAAATTAATTGCTGCATTTTCTCTAACTAGCGATATTTTAAATCAACTTTCAGTATTGTTATATTTGAATCTTTGGTTTTTTTTAAGAAAATAGATTTTATGTATTAGGTTTTTATTTTGTAGAAAAAATTCTAAAATTTAGTAAAATATATTTTGATACATATTCAAACATAATGCAGTCGCATAAAATTATTTTTCCTTATAACCTTATTATATTTTGTGCATCTAGTATTTGTATATACTTAAAGTATGATAAAAATATTTTTATCTTATCTTTAACTCAAGAGTGCATCTCAGTTTCAGTTTTAGCTTTTTTATGCGCTTTTTTCAAATGCTTTATTTTCATATTCGGTATCACAGCTGATGTTAATAAGAACTTTTTTCCTAAAAATATCGCGGTCTCTCAATCCAAGAACAGAAATTGAATCGCGTTACGTCGGCGCAATATGTTCTACGTCGTTTCTTTTACGATACACTTGCGGTATCTTGAGTGTAGCAATGTTGAATTTGCAACCCCGTTCGCGCGACAGGTCAGAAACCATCAAAACTCACTTCGTAGGGAAATTCAAAAGAGGAGAAAGAGGAAGATGTGTGCGCGTGCGTGCGTGAGAGAGAGAGAGGGAGAGAGAGAGAGAGAGAGAGAGAGAGAGAAAGAAGAAAAAGAGAGAGAAAGAGAGAAAGAGCGCTCTTCCCTGAGAAGTTTCACAGAGTCTGAACAACTTTTGGTTACAACGGACGAGAAGTGATTTTTGCGTCGCGCAACAGCTAATAACTATTCACGTCGACGAGCACCATCATTTCTGGCCTTTGTACATCGTCATACATTTATCTGAAACAACACATTGTGCACCTGACAAACAATGAAATGCTTACACATTTTCATTGTAGATAAATCTAACAATAAGAAAAATTTTCAAACATTAGTGTAATTTTTTGTTTATTTTTTTTGTGCGATTTTATTATTTTTCAAGCAAATCTTTTAAAACACAATTGGGAAAATATCAAGAATAGAGCAACTCCGGTATGAGCCGCACCTATCAAAAACTTAATTTATCAAATAGTACAATGTTAAAGACATATTCCAAACTGAAAGAATATATAAAATATTCTAACCTGAAAGAACTAATAAAATATTCTAACTGAATAAAGAATATGAGAGCTACGTACTTGTAATTTGCTATATTTCATTCTTTACTTCCTTTTTACACTTACATATCGCAAAATAACCGCTAAATTGTTTATAAATCTTGTAGCAATCATTTTATATATTTGTAAAATGTAATTGCGCTACTTATCATGCTGGTGTATAGACTAAATTGACGACGGTGTCGTTAATGTACATAGTAACAATAAAAAACTAAAATCGTGATATAATACTAATGTAACATAAAGACACGTAACAAAATAGTTGCACATAAATTATCCTCACTTCATCTATTTTTTTCTGATTTATACGACATAAAATCCCGGCGCGGTCGTAATATCGGAGTTATCAAGATATCCTTTTTTTTCCTTAAGTTTTTGCGCGTAATAACGCTTTCTTTTTCTTGGAAAAGTAAACACATTCTAATATAATATACATATGTATGTATCGGGAAATAATATTTTTATTAGAAATTAATATTATTTCCCGATACATACATATGTATATTATATTAGAATGTGTTTTCATAATAATAATGTGTTAATTTTTGCCTTTCGTCGTAACGAAACTTATCCATCGCGCGAAAAACTCATAATGCCAAGTCAAAACTATATCCCCGCAACAAATCCACTTCTTCTTGTGAAGTATTTCGCTCTTGTTTATTTTGTAATGTCACACGGAGGTAGCGTCGCGGATACTTACTCGCGCGAAATTTTCCGTAGAAAAAGATCGATCCCGGTAACAACACCAGTAGATTCGCAATTGCGCACGGGCGAGATGACCCGGCCGAGCGGCAAAGTCGCTCTAGATATGTTTGGATAAGCCCGAAGAAATCGCGCGCCGACAACGACGACGAGTATAAGCGTTTATGCAAGTCGATTCCGCATCGGCGCACCCTGGAGAGCCGGCAAACTAGGTCGTCGCCCAGCCGGTGTGGCACATGTCTCGGCTTACGTTTTTCCTTCGCATCCCTCTTCCGAGCGCACAGCTTGCCTCATCCTCTTCGAGACGCGATCGCGGTCGTCGCCATTTCCTTCCTTTGACACAAAGACTTGCTCCCGCCAACCGTATGACATTACGTATTCTCTCATTCGTTCCCTTCTCACTGAAAGCTGACAGATGCATGTCGTATATATCGCATCAGAAACACACGTAATACTTTATTCTCCTTATATTTAACCTTTCCGAGTTTAAGTTGGGACGAGACACGCCTTTGAATATATTTTCTGCGCGATCTTGGGCCTTTTTGTACGTTAAAATATATGTATATAAATGTTATTTAAAGCAAATCGACACGTGTGTATATGAGAAAATAAAATAATAATTCTGAGAACACAGAAAATAGTTTTTATACACATATAATGGCTTTTGTATTTTTTTATTTTATTTGACGATAAAAGAACTCGCAGAATTTGCTTTCTTTGCTCTTATTGCGATATTTATATATAGTAAAATTGTTACATGCGAAAGGTTAGCTTCTTTTTCAACTGGCAATAAAAAAGTATCGATATTTTTTTTTGCAAATGCCTGCCAATAAATGAGCCAGCTTTATTTTATTTAGCGACAGCGCGAAAATTCTGTTTTTCTCCACTTGTTATAAATAAAATAGTGTTCAACGTTTATGTGAAGCGATGCGTTACATAAATCAAAGAAGAAAAACGCGCGACTTAAAACAACATGATAGAAGCAACTAATTAATCTAATGATCTAATGATGAACAATAGATTCTCTTATATCGAATTACAAAGTGACAACGTTAGTTCGCGTGATAAAACTTTCTTTTTCCATGTAATCGTGAAACGCGCATAGATCGCGTAGTTGAGTAGGTAATGTAGAACAGCATTGCATAATTACACGATGGCACTTATTCGTTGGGGATGCACTTGACGGCGCTCGGTTTTTTGCCACGGTATAATGGCACCCGGTTTCGCCTGCATTTCTCTCTCTCTCTCTCTCTCTCTCTCTCTCTCTCTCTTCGTCAAAGTTCGTCATCATTTCTTTTCTATGGATGCAAATTAAGCGTAGCAAACCAAGCAATAATTTCCTGTCATTACTCGACCGAACAACAATAAGAAGGATATTGCTTAATATCACGTCTTATACGACACAGCAATCGGTTACCTAGAAATCACTCAGAATTTCGTGATAGTATCGGGAGGAATCTGGGTCATACTGACAGTTTATGTTTATTCCGGCTTTTTCTCTCTGGGATAAATTAATATTTTGAAAACATCTATTTATTTATACGTATATTATATGTGTAGTATGTTATCTGTATACAACGCGTTATTCTTGTAAAAAAGTATCGACTTAATTTTTGCTTAATTTGTAAGACGTATCAGACGTATTTTATATAAATATAAAAGTTGAGTTTATATAGCGTGAGATACTTTCAATATTTGATCACAAAAATCTGAGTTGCGCAGTGTCAGCTACAATAAATTAAATATTAAAACGCATGTTATCTACAAAATGATATTTGTTTTTACGCGACAGATGATATCGCGGACACCCGTTTATTCACGCGGAACACATGTAAAATTTCGCGTTAGATTCTTTTTAATGTCAGAAGTGGAATCTCTTTAAATTTTGTAGAAATGTTAAAGCGGTACGCGCTCTTCTCTCTCTCTCTCTCTCTCTCTCTCTCTCTCTCTCTTTGTGTGTGTGTTAAAAGTGTTATAATGAAAATGTTTTATTTGCAAACTGTAGTTTTGCACCGCGCAAATATGTCAAGATTGATTGAGCTATATGCTTATAACATATTTTGATATCTGATTGCGTCAATTTATCCCCTAATGATGTAGGAATTTGAGAGATTAATCTAGGATTAATTCTCGTCACACGTAAAATAAGAAATATTCATATTGTTCAATTCGATAAAATTCCGTTTGATTATTTCGATTCGTATGGTGGAAGACAAAGATGGAAATGCGATATTTAAATGATAACTTTTTTTACTTATGAGTTTTTTTTTTACTTATGGGTAGCTCTTTTTTGCAATATTATGCAGCACTTATGGAAAAGGCAAAGATGTGCCATAGATCTGTCGAGTATGATTTATGATCACCAGAGGCGGAGCCTATCTGCGTCATCGTGATAGAGAGCGCGCTGTACATAAACAATCTAACATATTGCGTCAATAAGCGTAATGCGCATTATAAGCCTACATTCTTTGAAACTAACGAGCAAAATATAATTGATTATCACATGTCGGTTATTACTGAGCGTAATTAACGTACGCTGTTATCTATTAAGAACCAAGAAAACATATACTCATGTTACTCTGTACACAAATATCTACATTTTTATTTAGTTACATTTCTCTCTTTACATATCTCTCTCTCGAGCGATCGAGCGAGCGAGCTAAATATTTTTCTCTGTGAGAAAAAGTCACTTTTAGCAATCTTGAAAGCAATAATTAACGAGTTTTAATTGTGTTCCCGAAGTAACGTTATTTTTTTGTCACCGAGATGCGGATTTTTTATTGCCAAATCGCTCGTGTAAAATTGGCACAACACAATTTTCAAAAAATTTTAACACAAGTTCTATTTTCATGCGCAATAGTTCTACTACTAGATGCCACCAATAGTTTCGGCAATTTATCTATGGAATTTTCAGACTAAAAATATGAGATGTTAACTTCAGCCAGCACAGCATTTCCGGAAATAGTCTAACGAAATTTTACAGTTCTCAAAGAGCGTTTTTCATAGATTTTAAAAAAAATTTCGGCCTTTAACTTTTTTCAAAGTTGGAAAAAAAATTCAAAGATAGAAAGTATCGACGATCTAACCGGAGAAGCTAATTTTGGGAATGAATCTGATCGGCGTTAGGTGCTTCATAAGTAGTTCCTCGTTCATCTTGTATTGAAACACGCGAGAATGGAAAGAGAAAAATACTGAGAATTATAACGGTTGATATAGAGAGGGAAACGAAAGAAAGAAAGAAGCGAATGAAAAGACCAAAAACAAAGTGATGAAAGAGCAAGGTGGTCCAAACCAGATCCTTTTGGCCAAACAGGTGCACATGAGAAGCAGCCATATGCGTCGTTCTGGCGCGTGTGCTGGTAACTATACGCCTTAATAATACACGGACGATCCGTTCACAGTTGCCGTGCACGCACACATTAACATAATAAACACAGATCGCGGACGCGCGACGGATGCACATAGATCGATGTGCGCGGATACAACTGGCTATCAAATTTTTTTTTAAATTTTATTTTAAAGTAGTGGTGCTCTCTCGGAAAAACCTATTTACTCACGGCAAACTGACACATTATTTAAATACAATAATACTGGATTTACAAAAGGAAGCAGAGAGATCTTACAACAACTTGTGTATAAAATTCCAATTTCTGTTTGAGAAAAAAATTAATTTTCTTTTTTTCTTTATATTTGCCTAGCTAAAAATAGAATGTAAATATAAAACCTATTAAACTTGATTATTTTTTGTATTTATTTATATAAAATATGCACAGTCATATTTAAAAGCATTCAAATTATTAATTTATTACAGATAATTACAATGGTTAAATATTTTATAGTGTTTTTGCAAATTTTATAAAATTTTACGAGAACATGCAGACACGTGTTTCAATGAGTTTTAAAAATCTATCTATCAAAAATAACTAATATTAAAGTAATGGCTCGAAGAAATTATCAAAAGGAAAAAAGAAACCACAGAGCTTATGGTCCAGGAGGAGAACATTCAAAATTGACGTAAAACGCAGTGTATTGAAACGTCCGAGATATACTGCGTTGTACGTCAATTTTGAATGTCCACCTTCTACCTAGACCGTAGGCTCTATGGTTTTTTTTTCTTATCTATCAAAATTTGAAAATTTTTTATATTTCATTACTTATATATAATATTATATTATACATATATATAAAAGATAATTAAATTAAAATATTAATATTTTAAAAGTTACGTCGCTTTATAGAGATTATATTACTTTAACTTGTAAAGCAATAAAAGATTAATTATCAAGCTTTTCTATTATAAGTTTCCGATAATTTAGTTACGCGCGTCTTCGAGTAATTTGAAAAAAAAAAAAAACAAAAATAATAATAATAATAATAATAATAATAACAATAATAATAATAATTATTATTATTATTATATATATTATATATGTCCAGTCTATATGTAAGCAAATAGTACGACTATTGTTAAGAAGGACAGCAACAAGAGAGGAGAACCTAGCGCGAGCGCTTCAAGGATACTTGAGGTGTGCATCGGACGAGAGGCAAACATGTGGAAGGCAAAGGCCTTTAGTCGGTGCATTAGAGTGCCACTTATATGCGCGATACTCTCGTGTTGCACTTACAGTTACATACACGCACAAAGCGGACGCAACACGGATTAGAAGAAGATGGTAAGAGGAGACCGCACTCTTTCATCACAAAGCGCACAAGCACCACGTGCGTTATAATAATATTTGCATTTTGACAGTATCTGTTTTTTTCCAAGGAGAGCTCTCTCTCTCTCTCTCTCTCTCTCTCTCTCTCTTTCTTTCTTTCTTTCTTTCTCCTTTTCGTAATTATCGTTATCGTCACTTCATATCGCGATGTACATATCATGCTGTCGGTAGTTATTCATTGTTTCTTCGCGTTGATGCGCCGCGCTTCGTTCCGAGCGATATATCATTGCCCGCCCGGCGCGTGCAAAGCGTTTTATCGTTACGAGACGTTACGACCTCTCGGCGATTGTCTTGAAAAAGGTGAAAGAACTCGAGGTAATGAGTGCACTCGATTTAATGTCGGGAGAAGAAAAGATTGGTTATTTTACTGAAATATGTGTATATTTCTTTATAGCATAGTGAAATATATTGCAAAACTATAAAAGTACATGTGTTG
>QVNZ01024641.1:0-14324 GCA_014825645.1 Pseudomyrmex dendroicus | reverse complement strand
AATATCGCATTTCGATATATATATCGCATATCGATATATATCGCATTTCGATATATATCGCATATCGATATATCGATTTTTTTGTTTCTAATTGCCGTTAGAGATGAGAGACAATTGTCGCATTTTGCGTGTTCTTACGCGATAGCTGAACGAACATCCGCAAATTGCTGATCTGTCGGCAAATGACGCGCGCCTGTAAACATCAGGCAAGGCGGATCGATGAACAGAAACAGCAAGGCGAGTGTAAGACGAGCAAACGGCACAGCCGTTCTAACGTGTACATAGATGTGTTTGCGAGCAAATATAGCAGAGCACCTGTAAAATTGAGCGCGAGCAGGATGTACATACAACATTCGGTGCGGTCTGTAGATATTGCATCTGAAATTTAAACCGCCTTACTTATTTTCGGCCCTCTCCCATTAAATAAATAAATAAGTTTTAATTAAATAATGTTTTTAAATTAATTTGTTTTATAACGTTTTATAACAATGTTATGTTTTTAATTTTAATTACTTTTAATTTTTTAAAATTAATTAATTATATTAAGCCACGAAAATATTCTTCAATTTATTACGTTGGTTTTTGAGAATTTATATTTGTTATTATAATGCTTAGTGCAAAATTATACCAAATTTATATACACTATAATATGCATTACATCTTTATTTGTGTGAAATATATAACACCGAGGTAATTTGATTTGATTTGAATTTAACATCTGCATTAATTAATTACATTTGTTTAACGTTTTTTACACACCAGTGCTGATCGTTATTAATTTGTCATTAATTTATCAAGATTGTCATACTACCGCAATTTATGCGACACATAATGTTGTTATTATTCGCGATACAATTTGCCTACAAAAAATATTTTATTGTTTTGATTTAACAATCTTATAATTGCGAAATATCATGTCTTATTTTGAAAAACAACTTTGGTTGCTAAGACAAATGAATGAGAATGGCGTTGAAGACAATATGACACGAGAATGGCGTTGTTCGAAATCATACTCATCGATCGCAGAATTTTATAAATCTTTTACAACTCTAAAATAGAAATAAAATTTACAAATTACAATTAAACTGAAATTTTACAGTTATAAAAAAATTAATTGCATCAGCTAAATGCGCGAAACTTTAATTCTGCTTTAATTTTTATTTTTTAAGTGTACACTAACGAATAAATACGAGTGAATCGAATATATAGTAAAATTTTCAGATATTAAAATGTCCGTGTCTCGCAATTCTATTATGAATGTTAGTTTTTAATATGTACATGTAAAATAATTTAGTGCAACAGGTGCTTTTTAATATAAAGCAAAAAAATACTACAAAGAAACTATTTAAAAATTTAACATATAAATGTAGAATATAAACAAATATTGAAAAAAAAAAGAATAGTAATACAGAGATGTGATAATATGACGCATGTATGACTAAAATTATAGTTTCTAGTGCAATTGAAAAATATTTTTTCTCTTTTGCGACAATGTATCGATCTTATACGATGTTGTTGCATTAACGTTACATCTGATATATCGCAAGTCCGCGAGACAACAACAACAGATTCGGCCGCTGTTCCCAGTAGCGCGTGTAGCACTTTTGTTAATGTCACGAAAAGCGAGAATCAAGCGATACAAGGCATTCCCGAGATAGCGTAATTGCCGGCGCGTACAGAATCTTGTAAGGCATGCACTGTCCGCTCGAATGACAGTGCTCGATCACTGTCACCGACCGCCGGAATACCAGCGCGGCAAGAAGAGGCTCTTTAGAGACCGAGAAAAAGAAGGAGACGTCGGGAAACTTGTGGCGAGTCGCGACAACGGCGAGATCGATCATTGCTCGCGCGCGCGTGAGAGAGAGATTATAACACAAGCCGAGGTATAATAATTTCCCTCCTGTCGCGAGTAGCTCTCGATTAATCCGATTAATGACTCGACTCATTTAAATGAATCATTTCTTTGCGTCGAGAGACTCTCGCTCGAGCCGCGAGTTAAAGTGATGTAGCGGGGTCTCGAGACATCGTTCACGATGGTAAATGATGATCTCTTTCTCTCTCCCGTCCCTCTCTCGATAGGAAAAAATATCACGTGTGAAACATTTCTCTTGTAATGAGGTTTTTTTTTCTACGTGCACACTTAACACTAATTTAGTCCCTTCATAACGATTCCGCTCTGTAATTTATTTCTTTATGAAATCTATATAAGAAGGCAAATAAAGGAACTGCAGTTTGTTAAATTGAGGCACAATATTGTTTAACGGAAAAATATTGTTGAAAACGACGGGAATGACCGAGTCTCACTGACAGATGTATAGCGCCCGAAAATATACTGGAAAAAAAAAAAAAAAAGGACTCATAACTTTCCTGTTATGATTTTTTCCGCATAACGACGAAATATCATTCCCAGCGCCGGGAAGATCCTTTTAAGACCGCTACTCCTCGAACAAACAAAGTTTACAAACGAACAGAAATTCGATTCAGACTACCATACATCATATACGATGCGTTTCTTCTTTCCGATTCCTCCCCTCACTCCTGCGTCGTCATTCCACGTAGGAAATTCACGACGTAGCCTAGAACGACGACAGACAGCGGATATCTAATTTTTCTGTTTCATAAAAGTTTCGAATGCGCGCGCCGATTGTCGGCGACATTCCGGGAATTCCTCGCGAGTTCGCCGCGCTGAAAGTCGAGCGAGCGTTGATCGTTTCTGCGTTTCCGCCGGAAGATCCTGACAAATCACGTTTCGTAAAAGTCATTTTGGGAAAATGCGAAAGAATGTCGCTTGTTTCGCCCACGCGTTGTCCGCGAAATAGAAAGAGAAAGAGAGGAAGTCAAAAGAATATTAGGTATATAGCTTTGAGGATCACTAGAAAGATAAATTTTTTAACACCATGACGCGACGTGTGTGCGGCGCTTGGCTTATTTATATCCGTGTCAACTGATTAAAAAGGTTTCTCAGTCACGCTCATTTTGACTGTTGACGAAACAAATCCAAATTGGAATCTACGTCACGAGCTTCAACAAACGCCGCTACGAGCTTTTGACAATTTCGATTTAACATATTTTTTCGTCGACGCGCGTCCCCGTCGACAGGATAAAAGCGATTTCGGCTGCAGGGCTAATCACAAAGCGCTTTTCAGTTATGGTAACACGTACACATCGTCGCGTCTGGATCAAAAGCGATGCGGGAGGCCGACAAGCCGATCACTTTGCAAGGTATTAATTTTGAACATTTTTATTCAATCCCCTTCCTCTCCTCCTTCTCCTCTTTTTGCTCCTCCTCCTCCTCCTCTCTCTCTCTCTTTTGAATTAATTTTTGTTGTTTGAAGATTTACTGTAGATACAATGTCATTTTATGATGACTTTTGTCACATTTTTTCTCAACTATAAAAAATTTTCAATATCAAATACAATTAAATTAACGCAGTGTGTTCAGACGCGCATTTCGATCACACATACATATCTCTCTCTCTCTCTCTCTCTCTCTCTCTCGCTTTAACTGATGTATTAATTATCGTGAAACGCATCGCGCAAGCATAGCAGTGGCGCGATCGGAGAGGTGGATTCTTAATGGCGCGAAAGGATGCAAAGCGTGACGCGCGGCGCGTCGCGATGGGAGCGGGGACGAGAAACGAGAGGGACGCGTACACACCGGAGGAAGATGATAAGAACCCGGTGTACACGTCAAACCGCGATCACTAATAGCACATCTCCGACCGGAGATAATTATCGGTCGCGAGGCTGCTCTCTCCGGAGCCGGTGGCGCACGAAGGTGTGGTTGCCGAGGATATAGAGGTGGCGAGGATCAGGATCATCTTGAAACGCTAGCCACCGACGCCCCTCCTTTTGTGAACGGGGCGCGTGAGCCGAAGCGCGTCCCGTTTCTGCGCGCCCGTCCGTTTAATTTATTAACGCAAATTGGCCGTCTTATTTCGTTTCCCCGGCTAATTTTTCGTTACGACGCCGCGCATGCCACGCCGGGGTGTGTCTCTTGCTTCTATGCAAATGGCCGTCGCTGTCGTGAAGTTCGACAGCTTATCGAACGCTCGACCTTTACGCGCCCGGTCAATACGCTTTTATGTTAATGCGACCAAGCCTTTCTGTCACTTATGCGTTGCAGAGAAACGGAGTCGAAATTGAATATGAAAATATTTCATTGCGTCAGCACAACACTCTACAATAATTCATGAAACGACGGGCGAGATCGCAACAATGTTGCGTGTAAAGAAGCAAAAAAGCTTAATGTGTGTGTAAAAAAAAAGAAAAAGAAACATCATAAAGATATTAACAGCAGCGTATTAACATTAAGAGAACGAGAGTGAAAAGTTCGGAAATTGCTAATCGCCTCTCACGCAAAAATAACTTCGCATTACGCGATATGATACTTCCTACGATTATGGCGTAAGCAACTATCTCCATCGCTTTACGACTAATAGAAAAAGAGCTTTTCCGCAAGAAGCTTTCAGTTCCGCGGGAGAACAGTGTTCTCTGCAGTGTAGCGCGCACGTTGTGTTTTATACGGAAAAACTGAGAGAGGGATAATAAAGCCGGCGAACGGCGCGAAATAAAACACAGCATTGAATAAACGACGAAATATACGCGATACGCTGTTTTCATGTCGGCCGTCATTCCGTTCGGCACACGCGTTTCCTTTTTTCAGCGACCCTGGCCCGGCCCATTAAAGCGCGTAGCTGTTTCAAGATTTAGAACCGACGCTTTTCCTCGGCTGGTCGCGCGTTCTTAAGCGCGCGCGCGCGCCCCGCGTACGCTTCTATCAATGAAAATTTCATCCCGCCGCGGGAATTGCCGTCTGTAGCTTTACGATTCCCGCGCGGGCGAGTTACATTAAAGCGAAGCGATAAAACGACTGAATTAAAAAACTGATTCGAAAGGGATAGCCGCGACTGCTCTCTCTCTCTCTCTCTCTCTCTCTCTCTCTCTCTCTCTCTCGCTATAAAAGCGTAAGTCCTCGAAGCAATTACACCGCCGAAGATTAAGAAGCGAATGCGTGCGCGCGCTCGGAAATCTCGCGCCGCTAAAATATTCTTGCCGTTACGCGAGGACCTTCGCGATAAGATCCTCTAAAAGAGACGAGCAATCCGCCCGAATTTCATCGGACGTAATTCTGAAAACTGACTCCATTGTAAAAATTCATGTAATCCACAATAAAAAAAAAAAAAAAAAAAGAAGAGAGAAAGAGTGAGTGAGTGGAGAGAGAGAGAGTCGTTATAAAAAAGTTGATATTGTTCGCACAAATACCCGTTGGTTTATTTCTCGGTATCGCGTAAAAGTAATTGACGAACACTAAAACTAATTACTTAATGGACACATTAAGCTATCGCTGTCGAGATTCATTACTCGACGTAAGCGTCGTATTGCGCGAATTCGCAAACGACGTGATATGATGACGCCGATCGTCGCAATGCGCGCGCGTTTGAGTTTTACGCCGGAACTAATTCTCGAGCAATTAATGTTGCCGTTACCACGATGTAATGCATACTTTAGTAAGGCGCGACACGTGTTTGCTGTTGTTCGTAAATGCTACTCCGGGGCCGATTCTGTGAGAACGCGCACACGTGACACGTGTTGTTACCATTTCGTCGCTACGTGGGCGAAAGCGGAGGGAGAGAGGTAGAAGGGAGAGGAGCTGCTGTTTGCAAAGTACAATTCTCTGTTAATTGCAGACGCGATGTCTTTGCAAGATTCACGATACTTGGAAGGTGAGGGAGACACCGCCCTTTCCTCCTGTAATTGGGAAAATGGTGTTTCCCGGAATAAATTTCCTTCCCGTTTTCTCAATAAAAAGATTTAAATTGTAAGATGTGTTTTAATATTTAAGTAAATTTTCCATCTCGATGTGAAACGTTCAAGAAGGGAAAAAAATTTTCAGACTCCACGGTCTTCGTAGACGGGGTAAAGAGATTCGGTAATCATGAGATATCTTCGCGGCGAGCTCTCGCGACGTCTCGTCTATTCGCGCTGCGATCCGGCAGACGTATTTTGACGTAAAACGACGAGGAGTCTCTTACATAGTCGCGCCCGGGCGTTATATTCGGCGATTAAATGCGCCATTAAATCACTTCCGCTCGATTAGAAAGCGCGCGAAATTCATTTCGCGACGAGAAACGCGCAATTTATGCGATAACGAACGGTCCCCGTACGATTAATGCAGTCTATCGGGATTCCTTTTCGACATCGCGCCGGTTATATAAAATATACTCCGGCTCCGCTTCACTCGATTGTTGTCAGAGTGAAAGGAATTGAATTTTCGGATAATACTCATCCGCTGCCGATAACGACGTTTAAAGCGTCGCGAGATAACGACGTTGCCGCATGGCGAGCGGCATCGCCACGCGAGGAAGAAAACGAAAGTCGTCGGGAAAACAGGCTTGCATTTTCTTAATTTCGCCCTGTTCGCATATTAGACCAGACGTTCGCATCGCTTGGGAACTCAGAAAGGATATAAAATATATCGTCGCTCGCGCGACGAGAGTTTGATCGTATCGCAGCAAATAAATCATGACCAATTAGTAATGGACCTTCGTAAAAGTAAGCTCGGAATATTCATCGCGTCGAAATGGCGCGCGCGATCACATCAAGCGAGATGCTGTCGGAAAAAAAATTAATCCGATAGAATACAACTTGTATCAAAGTGTATCGCATACTTTTCTGTCATTTTCTATACTACTGGTAGCTAGTACATAATGTATTGATAGCGTTTTATCCCACACGCTCCCTCGCGATACGCCATTATTCAATCTCCACGAGCGGCCGTTGAGCTCCCGCGCGCGAAGCAAAACGCAGACAAAGGCCCCGGCGCTCTGGTCTCGGCTAGTTTAAATTGTACATGAATAAATCCAATCCTCTATCAAGAGAGCATGCTAATCTCGCGCAACAAAAGCTTCCGGAAGCTGTCCCGGTCCGTCTACGTGGCCATCTACATAACACGTGACCGCTCGAATCCGCTCGCGTTCTGAAGTTCATTTCGTTTCGAGAGACTCGACGTCATAAAGAGAGAAAGAGAGATGGGAAATTGTGTCACACGGTGAAAAGTTTCGAAATATTAGGTCCGCAGGCAAACGCCGGAAGTTGGAAACTGCCTGGAATTGACTATGTTACCGGCGGCGCGCGGTGACGAACGAATGGTAATCCTGTTTTCGTAACAACGCTGATCAAAGCCGTCGCGATCAAACGGACTTCTGTAATATGGTGCCTGTCCTAATCGCGCGGCTTAATCGAGAAGCGATCGTGAGCTTGTGTGGAGTTACCCACGTTGTGAACTGAAACGTCTGCTCTCCGCTCGTCCGTCCGGCAAGCAAGTTCGACGGGCTAGCGCCGTTTTAAAAGTGTAATGTATTGTAATGCGATATTCTCGAACTCTTTCCTCTTTATTTCAAACAAGTGCGAAAACTCGGTGAATTTTTAGTGCGCGCGAGTCACGCCGATATATCCGGTGATATGCAGAAAAGATCAATAAAGAGAATGTTAGGGACAAGTTTTATCAAACTGATATGTATTTTTAAATACACATGAATTTTGTTTATAGAGAAATACATTTCGCCATTATTTTTGTATCTTATCCTATTTTTTAACAAATTGCAAACATTTCGATTGGGAGAGGCGATATTTTTCGACGCAAACATTAAGTTTTAATTCAGAATGGTGTTTGATTCTAAATTTTAAAAGATACATTTTGTATTTTAATATCACAATTTTATAATTTTAAATTTTGTATCTTAATTAATAAATTGTAGTAACTGACACACATCAGTTTTGTTTGGCGCAAAGCAATTGCGTGACAAGAAAGGGAAATATAATTAAGGAACTAGATCCTATTTCTCTTAGTCTCTCTAAAGTGAGATGCGCGCGGACGTGTGAGTCATGCGTGAGGTAGAGAAAGGCACACACAGCACTGCTTAAATCCCCTTTCTAGGCTTCGAAAACCTTCGCGGCAAGTGCATTTTGTTGTGCGCCCAGAAATCTGTTATTCAATTTGAAATGGCTTTATCGTGCGTCTGAAACCAACCCCGGATTTCGCATTGATGCCAAACTACATGGACTATGAAATCCGCCCTTCGCACACACGTTCAAAACGCCGCACGGACGCACCATCACGCGCGCGTACCGGCGCGCACGCGTGGGCGCTTTCCCTTCGCATTTCCCTCTAGCGAACTACCAACAATAATGGTGAGACTGAGTGCTCGAAACTTTCAACGACACTTCCAGCGTTTTCCTTCGAGTGTACGGCGAGGGAAGAAAAGGCCGCGATCAGAAAGTAAAATACATCGCGCCGGCGGAAAATAAATAATCCAAGAGCGCGTCAAAGCGCATATACGCGCGAAAAAGTAAAGTCTTTATCAGAAAAGATCATACGTGCAATTATTTAACATATATATGTGTAAAAGAGAATTTAATGGTAATGGTAATAATTGCTGCGTATATTTAACAAAACATGTATTTTAAAATTTTGATTTTTGACGCAAACAAGAGTTTCGTCACTAAACTAAAAATATTTTATTCTATTGCGTGACTATTTTTATAACACGCCGACTGACTGTTTTATTTAAAAAAATTTTAATTCGTATCCATCCACCGTGAATTCTCATTGTCCTTCTCTTGTCTTTTGATTTGACATTTCAACGTTTTCTATTTTACGAAGTTTATTAATAAAAGCAAAACTTTTATTCTTTTACACGCACATTTCGTGCAAAACGTTCTTTCCCAAGCTATTTCTATTATTTTTCGAATTCAGAGAAATAAAATTGGATAAGGTAATTTTACCTGTCTACATTGTTATATCGCAACTGTCGACTATTACATTGTTAAATAAACCTAACAATAATTTAATATATTACATTCACAAGTTTTGTAAACACGTGTTTGTTGTTCACAGAAATCCAGCATTGTTGGCAAATGATTTTCGACTCAACTGTCAGTTGCCACGTTTTTCACGATACAAAACCTGTCAATTGCTAGCGCTCCCCCGTTCACTCGGTACGACAGCTACTTGCAAAAGCTTGCATACACCTGATAAATATATACCGCGACACACTTTTGGATAGAAAAAAAAAAAAAAAAAAAAAAAAAAAAAAATACATTCACGAATACAAAGAATTCTCGTCGGGTCGTGTGCGCACTCGCGGAATAACGAAGCGTACAAAATGGTGCACATCCATTCATGTATCGCGTACGACATCCGATAACATCTACGCGAGCAAGCGCATGCGGAAGGCACGAAGTCCTTCGTAACGCTCTCTCGATAAGAGCGCGGTAATTCCGCATTTTTACATCTCGCCGAGCAGGGAGTCAAAAAAGAAAAAGAAAAAGAAAAAGAAACACAGTGCGAGGAACAAAAGAAAGAAATCCACAGTTATTCCGTTCCTGGATATCCCGCCATGTATCTGCTAATCCGAATATGCACGAAATTAGCGGCGCAAGGCGGGACTGTAAAACGCTATCGATCCGCGTTCGGGTCGAGTCAGACTCGAGCGAAAGCAGAAGGAAGAGTAAAAAGAGAGAGAGAGAGAGAGAGAGAGAGGAAAGAGACACAATCGGCGAAATAATACCAAACTAGTAGTTGAACAAATGCTTAAGAGCTTTTAAATTCGTGTTTATCAATTACAATGTAAAATTGAAAGACGATACGTTTGATTCCGTCGAGGATGTGCGCCGTCTGAATCGGATCCGGTTAATCCGCTAAGGAATTACTGGAAAAAAAAAGAGTAGAATATCGAGTTTTGAGCTTGGATGCAAAATATTTGATTTTGCTATATCAGAATATCTGCAGTGAGGTTGATTCCTTTTGTCGAAAATACAAGAAGTGCACAAATATGTATGAATAAATAAAATAAAATAAAATTGAGAATACTTGTTGAATTATCGTCCACTTTTAATTGATTTTTTAACAATTGGCATTTACATACTAAACACCGTGTGCTTTGTATAGAAGATTCCCGGCTATTATCTAATCTGTTATGCTATCAATCGTTCTGAGAAAAAACATATAACTTACACAAAGTTACAAAAGAGCACAAGCTACTCTTTCGAAATTTGCGCAGTATTTTCATTGACACACCTCGCGCAAAGAAGTCCAGAGTGAAAATCGCAGATGTCACGTATATAGATAAGCAAACTGCACGTGTGTGCGTATCGCACATTCAACACATCACACACATGCAGTGATACACACATGCACACAGGGGAATGCGCAGCGCGCGCAGGTTGCACAGTCGGGTTGCACAGGGATTCAGCCTCGTGCGGGAGGCAGAAGGTGGGTCGCCTATTGCAGGTACGCAGGTACGACGCGCGCGTATTTGGTATATGCGCACTCGATTGGCGTCGGTCGGCGTCCCGGGAGGGGCACGACGCCAGTCAGGAACGGGACGTTGATACCGCGGCACGAGCTGCTCCGAACGACAGTTCATCGAGCGCCCGTTGCGAGCTCGGATCACGGTGGTACATCCGAGGCGGCCTGGCCGCGCGCAAAAGCGAGAGAAATTCGATCATCGGCGAGCAGAATCGGCGGGATATACGGTCGCAGTGGAAAAAAAAAAAGTTGTTTGTGGGATTTTACTCGCTCTGAAATTTTAACGAGTTGACAGATGTTCCGGACGTTGATTGTCCGGGACGCGGTTGTACGTCCCGGTGGTTCGTCCCGCGGCGTTATCGTCATCGTTACGGTGTGACATCATCGGGACAGTGAACTGGTCACGTGACTCTCTCGCGCGAGAGGAATCGAGCGGGCGGCGCGCCTCCCGCCAATTCGAAGGACGATATCTTCGCGCAGGACGCACGAGAACGGTGGAGTTAGTTCTCGTGCGCGGTGGGGATTTTACGTGTTTTTTTGAACGTCAGTGTCATCATTTGCCGCGTGTGCGTCGATCGAGTGTGCCACCGTAGAGTAGTAGCGCGCGTGGTGGTGATCCAACGAACGAGTGCGATATCGGAGTGCATTCCCGAGAGATCAAAGATGAGAGAGAGAGAGAGAGAGAGAGAGAGAGAACACCGACAAGTGTTCTGGCTAAATTATATACTTTGCGAATGAATTTTTAAGGCGGAAGAGCGCGCACAGAGATCGATCGTTGCCTCGCGAATGAATATTTGAAAGATAGACGCGATGGTGTGCAACGCGTAGCGCGGGCTTCAAGACAGAACGTGCGAGAAAACGATCTCGAAGTCGGATACGAGAGAAAAATACGAAAAAACTTAATTGCTGCTCTCGGTTTTTTTTTTGTTTTTTAATACAAAACGGTTTAATTTCACAGTTCCGGATTGGTGTTGGGAAATAAAGAGTTTTTAATTTTCGAATTATAATCGCGAATGTTGTGAACGTGTGATTTTGTACTCGTAAGATTTTTTTTTTATCTCTCTCTCTCAAACACATCAAAGTGAATAGACGATCGAACGTGAAGTTCACGTGGTGCTTGATAGACACGAGCGATCGCAGCGATTAATTACCACGACCGGTGAAGTAACGGTGCGTTACTGTAATTAACGAATTGCGCGCGATTGCGAACCAGCGGCAGTCCGCTCTCTCCGCTTCAGAACAGACGTATTATTATAATAGTGAGCCGATTAAAAAGTGAATCGCGCAGTGAAATGATAATCGCGGAAGCGATTGCGACTAATTACTATCCGGATAATTAACACGTATCAAGAATCACGATTCTGTGAATTGAAGAATACGCGCGATCAAAGTGCGCTACATCAAAGGAACATTCGACAAGATTAGAACTCGTGCGTCGCGTTGCAGTTAATTAATAGTCGTTAATTAATGTTGCTGCAAGCAAGTAACCGCCAAACTGTACGTGCGCGCGTATCCGATCGTCGACAAAGGACCAGGTATTAAAGAAGTATCGCACAGCGCGGAATAATCACACACCGCTGACGGCTAATTGACGGTTAATTGACAGTAATAATTAACGACGGATATCTTTCGCTCTCCGTTTCGACAATCATACGTTCTCACGTAAATCTCACGATCGAAACTCAAGAGGACTGACAAAGGATCTAGGACACGCATCGCACAGATCCAGATCCCATTAGTTGGCTAATGAGTCGCACAAAATTAACGGCATTAAACGCTTCTTAATATTAATTACATCAAAGTACGTGCTGCACGCGCTTGTGATCACTGATCTCTCTCGTCGTTTTCCAGAGTAACTGGAACGAGCGCGGCGCGCGAGTTAACAGTCAGCTTCTCTAGTCGTGATTAATCAGACTAATTAACTCCGTATGTGTGAGCGCGGGCGCGCGCCACAGTCGCGAAACGAACAGAACCGCCCGCTCTTTGACGACGCCTTGTCTTCGCACGTACTCGGCAGTGTATATGCGACGCATTCGCGTGTGATCGAAACGTGCGCGAATTAGGGTTGGATGTAGCGCGCACAGTTTACCCACGAGGATAATTAACGTGACCTAAGGACAGCCGCGCATCGGGACATCTTCATCGGTATACAAAGTCGTTCGGGACGAAGGAACGTCTTAATTAATAATCACGCAAAGCCATTGAGATTCGTGTGCCGTTTCGCATAATGAGGGACGCGATCAGGGGGAAAAAAGGGTAGCAAGACGGAAAGGGAGTGCGGAGGAACGGAGAAAGGAAGAGGCTCCCGGTGCTACTTCGTCCTCTTCTCCTCGTCTACTTTTTATTGTTTTGTGAGGGCCTCGAAAAAGAGTTCTCACGCCGCACGCGAGAGAGACCTCGAACACGCACGCACGCAGGCGCTCTCGCCCTTTCGAGGGAAGCAGAAAGCCCGCGGCGTGCAAAGGATCTTGATTTCTTCCTGCTCGTCGATTTTTTCGTCGCCCCCTTCGGGGGGGACGTGGCCAGCCATGGCGAGTCCCGATGGAGCTACGCGTGAAGGTGAGTCCTTGCGGTCCTGTCTGCGCAAGATACTTCTACTGCTATTATTAAAATAAGAAGTGCCAGTGTTGAAACCAAGCTAGAATTTTAAATAATTACGAAATATTATTTATAAAAAAGTTCTTTTGATGTGTTTTTATGCGAAATTTTCAAGCATGTTATTTTATTACAACACTTTGACTTCTTTTTATTTGTTTCTTAAATTTAATAAATTATGTCGCGTTTAAACGATAAAAATATTACGATTATTATTTTGTCGATATCAAAGCACGTATTCAAGAAGATATTTTTATGTGCGCTATCTTTACTGCCGTAAATATCGACTGTTAAAAAATCTAAGTTCATCATTCCATCAAAGTTCATCTTCGAATGAAATCATCGGAAAGTTATAAGCAGGTACGCAAGAATTGCGCGAATAATAGCAGAGTAATTGCCAACTATGTATGTTGGTTATGTACCGTGTACCTGTTTGCGACTCAGAGGCGGATCTATTTCGGGACGAACTAGGCAACCGCCCGAGGCGATGCAAGGCCCTCGTTAGATCGTAACTCCAACGCGCGCCTGGGCTGGGTCGATCATCATCTACGTCTCTTTCAATCTCGCATTGTGGAGACTCTCGAACGCAAAAAGAGAAATCTTTGCTCTTTGTGCATTGCGAATTAGCGCAAGTTAGCTCCGCTTCAACTTTCTTTATATTCGCAATTACCGCGATCGCTCAAACGATCGCAATTCTCTCGAAATATTATTTTCAATTCCCACTTGTTAAACGCGACTTACATCCACTCGCGTTTTATTACACTCAAACAATTTCTACTATGTAACACACGTACGGGATATTAAGAATCCTGATGAGGCCACTTCCACGTTAAACACGTAAGAAAAATGGTGGAATTCTTATGTGGGACCGTCTTATACGGTCTTGAATAAATACAACGCGGCGCACGAAGGGCCGCTTTAAATTACGGCCGCGAAGGTATTGCGCTTGTTCCGCCACTGCACCGGGGGGAGACAAAATTGCGCCATTTTCCGGAACAAATGGTCTCCACATACGGAAGCAATACGCAGACTCCCGTATGCACACTCCCGACCCGCACACTTTCGGTGCACGAAATTATAACGGATATATCGCAAACTTTCTCGTGTAACGCGCGCTCGTGCAACGTACATGCAAATAGCGCGCCTCTTTCGCGGTGAGGATTCGTGTCGTCATGATTTACGTAGCGAGCTTGTAGGAAGCGTATAGGAGAATTATCGAGCAAACGTAATTTATCGATCGGATTTAGCGCTCAGGAGAGATACTGCGAGTGTCACTTATCGGCTTTTATTGACCGCGAGAGAGAAACTCTCTCCTCACGGTTTGAGCTTACGACGTTAGGTCTCGAAACTTGAGGAAGCAAGCGAACTTGTTAGGTTCAACGCTGTGCGGTTGCTATTCGTGAGTGTCAATGCGTTC
>QVNZ01024640.1:0-21026 GCA_014825645.1 Pseudomyrmex dendroicus | reverse complement strand
TATTTATATCCGCAAAACATCCGGCTCTCACAACCGTGAAAATTTATATTGCCTATTTTAAATCATACGAGCCATTAAATGTCTTAATTCGTTTGAAATAAAATTACATTTTTTGGGAGAAAAATCTGAAACAACTCGTTCGGTTTCAATTTCAAACGAAATTGTAAGTCACAATCGCTCGCGTATAGAGCGATATGATAATATAGTTGGGAGACGTCTCCGAGAGAGTAGAGTCGAAATCATGCAAATGTGCATTGTGCGTGTTGCACACAGGATGTTTATATAGACATCACCGAGTGTGAGGCATCGGAAAGTCGGGATGGTCAAAAGCCGCTTGCTACTTGATATTACCATCGTGTGGTGGGGAGGATAAGGATACACCCTGCATATATACGCGATCACGATCGCTACTTCGACTTAATAGTTTACATACAACGTACGTTGTAACGAAGCGAGCTAAGAAATCTTCGAAATTCCGTTGTACTGAGAAAAAACTCGCGACCGACACTCCGAGAAGAGACTTCGCATCTCTTTTGCCGCGTTTTTCATCGGCGAACAAATTTCATCCGCGTGTTGAAAAAAAAATGAGGCGATTGTTCACGGCGGTCCTAATCTGCGGCTGCGTCCTGTTCTGCAACTTCGCTCACGGACGTCCTGCGAACGACAACCGACGGTAAATTGAGAGATTAGACTTTGTTCTTCTCTTAAATTTTACTTCAATTGTTTGATTGTTTAGCGTGTCTTTTTTGTTCCATTCGCGAGAGAACGATTTTTCTCTGTTCTCAATGTATTCCCGTGCGTTATTTTTTTGGCGCGCAATTCTCGTTTATCTCTTCAAATACTCGCACGTTGCGTTAGAAAATTGCAACAAGTGATATTGGAGATTAATTACGTCACATTAATGAGCAGAACGATAACACACAAAATCCTTGTGAAGAGATTCAAGTGCGTTGCTTGCTGCGCAACAACAAACCATAGAGATGCGCATGTCGCATATACGCATGTCTACGTATTTCTCTCTCTCTTTCTCTCTCTCTCTCTCTCTCTCTCTTGAGAAAGAAAGAGAGAGAGAGAAAGAGCGGAAAAGAAACACCCAAGAGTTTTCGATTTATTTAAAACCGTTATCTCTCACGATATCTCATTTTTGTAATAGGTCGGACTATAGCATGTTGGCGGCACGTGCCCCAAAGCCGGAAGATTTCTTGGACTATGAGCAAAGAGCGTTTTCAACGCTTCCGCATAAGAATTCGCTGATTCCGCCTAAAATGTAAGTCGAATCTTCGCGTTTTCTTTCGTTTTAACGAAGCGAAAATACAACTGCGCCGAATTACGCGAGGGGAAAAGCCACGTTAATTAATTAACATTTCCGCAGACGTCAAAGACGACAGTCGGATCAGAGACGCGCGGAGCTGGAGACGCTGATGACATTGTCGAGAACGGTCAAAAACGGAGCCAAACGAACCAACCGACACTTGGACGTAACGATCATGTAAGTTTCAATGAAAAAAAAAAAACGCCCGACAATTCCCATGTCTTTGCTTCAATTTGAAAAAAAAACAAAAAACGCCTGTACAAAAATACAACAAAAAAATATACACGATGACGTTTACAGCGGACGACGAAGACGCGCCACGGTGAACGAGATTGAGTCTGCGTCCGTTCGTCGAATCGACGAGCCGACGAAACACGACGACGACGGTGACCCGACGTATTCATTGATCAGGTGAGGCGTTCGGTGTCTACCCGCGCGAAACTCTCTCTCTCTCTCTCGCGCGCGCAATAGTACACAGTAGTAGTAGAGTAGTAAAACGTAAAAGAACACACGCGTCGAAGGACGCGCGCGCGACACACGTCTTCTTCTGAAAAACAGCGCGCGCTGCGTTTTCTTTCATGCATGCGTAAGAGACCGCGCGCTTTGATAAGCACGTAGGTCATAAATTGCGTAGGTCATAAATTTGTTAATGTTAAAGATCGAACATATATACTCGCTCTGAAAATTCTGCGCGATGACGCAAGAGAACGAGTATATATATATCAGCATCAGTTGATAAGACCTTGATACAGTCGTACATATATACGTCTAGAATGATATGATTCTTCGCGATCACGTTCTCTCTCTCTCTCTCTCTCTCTCTTTCGATTCTTATCGTTTTGCGCGCGCGACACGTTTCGCAATTACTTCGCGATTTGCATCAAAAGAAGCAATCGATCTGTCGTCGCTGCGCGACGATTACGTTGTCATCTCTCGTTGAGAGAGACGCGTAAAACGAGAGGAACAACATTAAGATCTGATTGTTGCACAAGAATTTCGCGCGTCGCACACGTGTTTATCTCTCTCTGTTGGATCAAATTCTCTCTTTCTCGAACATACGCGCTGATGTAAACCGACGTATACTTTCGAACGCTACTCTCATTGATATGCGCGCGCTTCGATTCACTTGTATATCAGCTAATTAAATCGTTGCAGCTGAATGAAGCCTTAACGTCCAGCGAACAGAGATGTGGACATTTTACGTTTTCACGACGAGGGATGAGCCTGACACGAAGGAGGAAACATTCTTTCGATACACGCGTGGTCTCGGAAACAATTGCGTTTACGACTCACACGAAACAAAAGAAAAAAAAAATGTTGAATGTACAGAAGAAGAAGATGGCGTAATCGCGGGAGGGGAACACACATCCGTAGAATATTTTTTATAGTCTCGTTAGATCTTTGATGTGTACATATATATTCGATCGACAGATTTATTTATGTATTTATTTATTTATATTTTAAGAATAATGGTCAACAAGAGCCGCAAAATGTCTTTGCGAAAAGAATAAATAAATATATATATACACATGTATATATTTAAATTTTCAGTGTAGTAAATTATAATTCGTAATATAGGATGCATCACGTATATATGAGAAATCCCCGTTTTACTCCCCAATCTAAATTAATAAATTAATATTGCGAAAAAAATACCTCGGCCAGGAGTCGAACCTTCGGCTTTCCGTGCCAATTATTATTTATTTATATATATATGTATATATATATATGTGTGCTTGTAACAAATAAAGAGATTTGATTGTTTCTAATAAAAGTTCATTACAAACCGTCCACGAGAAAGGCAAACAAACAAACTTTCAAGCAAACAAGCTCTGTTTTTAACTCACGTCTAATTGCGCGTCATCACGCTCTTGGTTCATTGGCCTCAGCGCCGACCGTATCTTCCAACGACGCTCGCTTCTTTCCCTCGTACGCGAGAAAGAACCACTCGCGCGCGTCCTCCGCACGTTTCACGCTGCGCATCTCGTGCAGCGTCTTGCGTGTATTTTCCTCCCTTCGAGAAACACAAGTCGCGGTCACCCCTATTGGCAGTAGATCGTTCCGCGCGCAAGTAGCGCGCGTTGGAGAGAGCGGCCATTGTTGAAAATTTAAAAACCGCGACTAACGTCACGCGACACGAATCGATTCTCTCGAGCGCGAACGATAATGACATATCGATCGAGACATTCTCGGTCGATTTCTCTCGCATAACATCGATACGTGTATATATATATTACGCCCGATCGTGCGACGTGTATATCGTTTTCTTGCAATTATCGATCGATCACGGACGGAGAACAGCGAGACGAGAGGCTGTGGACGAAACGAAGCGAGACGTAGAGAGCGGCGAGACGATTATCGGGAGAGACGTCGAGAGAAAGAGGGAGAAAGAAAGAGAAAGAGAGAAAGAGGGACAAGTGCTCGCGCGAGACGAGAGTGGCGCAATGGTAGCTATTGGTTTTGCTGCTGGTGCTGCTGCTGCTGCTAGTGGTGTTCGTTGCGGTTTCTAGCGAAAATTGTTGCCGAATCAAAAGGGCGTGTGTTAAAGATGCATCACTGTCGGAGCGCCCGGACTCGCGGCACGTTTGTTCCGGCGACGCTCCCAATGACGAGTGCGCGTCCAGAAGCGCGACGGTGCGATCCAGTAGTGGCTTAGTTACGTTCGGTGTGAAATCCCCCCCGTGCATCATTTCTGCCCGATGCGAGACGGAGATGTCTGCGTCCTAAGAAACAGACGACGGACTGACAGACGGACTTTTCCGTCAACTTGTTGTGACTCCTGACGATGCTCCACGTCGCGGACTCTTTACGTGACTCTACGTGTGGATAAGTGTGTGCGCGCGCGTTCTATTCTTTCGAGAAACGGTGAAATGTTTTCATCGCCGGCGTCAGTAGGCGAGCCATCGGGCTACGACTTTCAAAAAGAGGAGAACGCTGCCAAGTGGAAGGGAGTGTTTGTCAACTCCCTGCGCAAGGTACATCTTCCGCGCTATCTCTGCTGCTGCTGCTGCTGCTTGATCTTTTTTATTATTTTTTTTTCTTCGCTTCTTTTCGTTCTCTCTTTCTCTCCCTCCCTCCCTTCTTCTCCCTTTCTCTCTTTCTTTCTCTTTTGTACATGTCGCTTTCTTGTCTTTATTATTCCGTTCTATCCCCTCCACCTTCAACCCCGCTTCTCTCTTCTTCACTTTTTGTTCGGTCGAATGTACGATCATTTTTCGTCTCAATGGTTTTACGTCGACGCCGTATCGATCAACGACAACACAACACACATCAACGTCATCGTCGCGTGCGTGACCACACACACCTCGTCCAATTTTTTTTCCACCCTCTCCATCCGAACACACCGTTTCTGTCAACTTGTGCAAAATTTTTAATTTGCGTGAATTAAAAAAACACCGCTCGCACCTTTGTGTATTTTTTTTCTATTTCTTGTGTAAACACACACCTGATCGTTCGGATCAGCAACGTGTTCTTTTTCCGTAAATTATTTATCAGGAAATATTACACGAAATCAAAAGAGACAACTTGTGTTTATAGGTACTAGAGCAAGTACATCCTAGTCTTCAAGCTAGACAAGATGCCTTAGACTATGTGGAGAGTTTAATTTTAAGAATGTTAGGCATGCTTTGTGGACATCCGCCTCCTCAAACTCCTCAAGATGTAGAAGAGCGAGTGAGACGCACATTTCCCACTCCCATTGACAGATGGGCTCTTCGTGATGCGAAAGATGCACTAGAAAAAGGGAAGAAAAAGTCACCGCTAGTGCTGCCAGTTGACAAGATCCATCAGTTATTACAAAAAGTATATATATATATATGTATATCTATGTATTTATATACATCTGTATGCTAAAAGTATACATGTACATGTATACAGCAATTAATTTTTACATGATTTACAGCATATTTATATGTATATTATTTTTCTCTTGGCAATAGGAAGTATTACAACACAAAATCGACTTGCAAGTTAGCCTGTTTGTGGTTGGAGTTTTGGAATATATCTCTGCTGATATTTTGAAGGTTGGTATTCAATAGTGAACTGTGTTGCTCATATCGCTTTAAGTAGACAACACACTTGCATCGCCTCTAAAATTTAAGTCCAGGAATATTTAAGGTCACTTCCTTTTCAGCTAGCTGGAAACTATGTGAAGAATATTCATCATGTGGAGATTTCGTGCGAGGACATAAGAGTCGCCATGTACGCAGACATGGTAAGTCATTGTTTTTGCAAAAACATATTGTCTCTACCGATATCTCTGTACTGCACCTTAAATAATTAATATTGTATCATGTTTTACCACTTATATTGTAAGACTGATACAGGTGTATCTGTGTATATTTTTTGAATTATTTTGAAGATATTAAATATGTACAAGATTGTATATGGCTGTACTTGATCATAGTGTGAATTTGTACAACACATTATTCCTTTTTATATTTCAAATCAGTCTCTTATATTTGTGAAGTATATGTTTGCGTACACATGTATGTACACAAATAAATAAATGAGTATACATATACACACACGCACAGGTTCTGTAAAGTTTATAGAAGAAATGATATGAGTGGTATCACATCGCATTATAGAGAGTAAATGCAGTAGAGAAATATGATACCTCGCTAGTAACAGTTTGCTCATTGTTTACCATTCGAATCTGATCTACGGTTTCTGTTAATTCGACATTCGACCTGGTATTTCACTTGAAATAAAGTGTCATTTGGTAAAAAATTGGAAATGAAGAACAATTTTCGTCTGTGCACTTCGAAGCATCTGTTACTAGCAACAGGTATAATAATAAATTTCAGAATTGGCTACACTAGGCTAATTGTGGCTGCATATATTCTATGCTTGGTTACATGCTTCCCACTAATATATAACAACTCCAACCATGTTCATTCTTCGCTCATGCTGTTCTAGGTGGTATGTACACATAATAGCACAGAAAAGATTTAAACGTGTAACAATATTTGTTCGTATTCCTGTGTTAGTAATTTTGAAGACGTGTATTCGGCTTTGTGTCCAATTTTTTCGTTAATATTTTCGCTTATTTAAAAAGTATTATTTTTATTGTGTCTGTATCAAAACTTGGAAGAATATATACTATATCTTCCATCACACATTGTAAAAAAGTAACACGTAATGTATTACAATTAGACTACAGAAGAATGTCTCACACACAGTAAAAACCCCTTCAACGTTTTTACTTTTTTTTTTTTTTTTCTAAACTGTAACTTTGTATATGTGTATTCTTTTTTTTTTTTCAATAAGTTGGTATTATACATGCAAATTTTTATATGTAATTATGTAATCATATAATTAATGTTATGTTTTATAATTAATTAGTATAATATGTAACTCATGTATATTTGTGAATATACACACAAATATATTTATGTTTTATTATGCTGATTGTAAAGCATAACATACATTCAAAATATGTAACAATAATATATGGATCTTCCTCAAATATATGATAAGAAAAAAAAATATTATCAAATATATTGATAAGAAAATATTTATATGCTGTGCATGCAACTTACTCTAGACAGAAGAATTTTAATAATTTTTTTTTTTAAGTTTACTTTTAATATTATTTTCTCTTGCATGTGTACTATTATACAATAACTACTTTTATCACTAGATTGTAATAGTAAACATCGATTAACAGCTGTTCTATTGTTAGTTCTCTATTCTATTCTAACAAAAAATATACATCTCTCTTTCTCTCTCTCTCTCTCTTTCTCGGAAATAGATTTATAATAAAAATTTATAATATAAATTACTGTTTATTAACAGGTACTGATGGACATGTTCTATCAGGACGATTGCACCGAGGGTCCACAAAGTAGTCTGGGTGCTGTTGTTTCACAGACCTATGAAGAGTCTGTTCGAGATCTCATTCACGATGAACGGCAATATATCCGCGACTTACATATGATCATTAAAGTATTATTACATAAAAACATATGCACGTTAATTAGACTACATCAATGTCCGAATTAAAGAAGATTAAACGAACTCAATCTTTATTAGGTATTCCGCGAAGAAATAGCAAAGCTAACACAAGATAAGACCGAACTTGAGACACTCTTCAGCAATATTATGGATATTTATGAACTCACCGTCACGGTACTAGGCAGTTTAGAAGACATAATGGAAATTACTGAAGAAAAGCAAACGCCTACAGTCGGTTTTTGTTTTGAGGAATTAGCAGAGACAGCAGAATTTGATGTTTATATTAAGTACGTGTCAAATATTTATTTGTACATAACATATAACGCATGTGGAATTCTTTTATTGATCATATCATTGTGTCATCAGGTACGCGAGAGATATTAATAGTCCAGCTAATCGGGAAGTTTTGACAAATTTATTATCAAGGTCTGAAGCTAGTGCCGCATTACGAGCAGCAGGTCACGGTTTTAAGGAAGCTGTTAAATATTATTTGCCAAAACTTTTATTACAACCTATATGGCATTGCTTTTTATATTTCGACTACATAAAGGTATCGTTTTCTTTTTCATTTTTTTTTTTTTTTTTTAATTTTACGCGGTTACCGCTCGTGTGTGAATATGTCATATTTTTATATCTTATCTCTCAAAATCACAGGTTTTAAGTAAGCGCACGCCAAATATAGAGGACAGTGACACTTTGGAACAAGTGCAGGGTTTGTTGAGACCACTGCAAATGAAATTAATGAAATCTGTATCAAGTCTTCCAAAAAAGGACACGGGCTTGCGGATGCAGAGCAGAGCGAGGAGACAGGCGGCATTAGAAAAGACTAGTGAATTACAAAAGACTGTAGACGGCTGGGATCAAAGAGACATTGGACAGTGCTGCAACGAGTTTATTAGAGGTAACGAAAAGAAAAAAAAAAAAAAAAAAAAAAAAAAAATGAAATAATTTAGAATCAGAGCTCCTCTCAAAACTTATATATTCGTTCATTGATTTTTTGTGCAGAGGATACGTTAGCAAAAGTGGCTAGTAATGGACGAAGATTGACCGAGAGGAAAGCCTTGTTATTCGACGGTTTATTGGTATTGTGTAAACCGAGTGGCGGCAAACGGGTGAGCGTTACTGTTGCAGCGGGTATTGTCGGAGGTGGACATCCGGCTCATCAAGGCGAACTGCGATTGAAAGAGAGATTCTTCATTAGAAAGGTTGATATCATCGACAGAGAAGATACCGAAGGTGAACGCGTGTTTTTACACGATTTTTTATATTGTGTTTTATTGCAGTTAGATTTTATTGTATTCACAGCAATTGTGTGATACACATGTAAATTTACAGAATTAAAAAATGCTTTCGAAATTGCACCAAGGGACCATCCTAATGTTGTTCTTGTTGCAAAATCCGCCGAGGATAAGAATAACTGGATGGCGGATTTAGTGATGTTAAATACAAAGAGTATGTTAGAAAGGACTTTGGATAGTATACTTTTGGACGAGGAGAGAAAGCATCCGTTGAGACTACCTCCGGCGCATTTGTATAAATTCGCCGAGCAAGATAGTCCGGAAAATATTGTTTTGGAGGCCAGGGAGAACGGTGGCGTTCCACTGATTAAAGGTGCTACTTTGATAAAACTGGTGGAAAGGTTAACTTATCACATATACGCCGATCCGGCTTTCGTAAGAACATTCCTCACTACCTACAGGTAGTAAAAAACAAAGTTTATACACTACAATAGCGCTGTTTAATGTACACGCAACAAATTTGATTGATTGATTGTTCTTATAGGAGTTTTTGCTCACCTCAAGAATTGTTAACGTTGCTTATCGAGAGATTTGATATACCGGATCCTTCGTTGGTCTATGACGAGGAAGAAAAACCTTCCGTTGGTAAAACGACTGCGCGAGAGGATTGGAAGAGATACAGAAAGGAATTCTGTCAGCCTGTGCAGTTTCGAGTTCTGAATGTTCTGAGACATTGGGTTAGTAATACGTTCTCTATATTTCTTTTCTTTACGAAAAACGATTCTTTCTCAAAGCGTAATTTTTAAATATCGGGATTTGCTCTTCAGGTGGATCATCATTTTTACGATTTCGAACGTGACAGAAGTCTTTTGGAGAAACTGCAATTCTTTTTGGACACAGTCAGTGGTAAATCAATGAGAAAGTGGGTTGATTGCGTACTCAAAATTGTCCAGAGAAAATGCGAACCGTCGGAGCAACGACCTATCACATTCAGTTTTGAACGATCTCCACCACCGATTGAGTGGCATCTTAAAGTTCCTGAAGAAGAATATGGAATACTTACGGTACACACACACACAGTGATTGTTTCGATTTTGATTTACACACGTAAAAAAATATTGATTACCGTATTAAAAACTTACGAAAATTACAGTTACATCCCATCGAGCTAGCGCGACAATTGACACTGTTGGAGTTTGATTTGTATAGAACGGTAAAGCCTTCCGAGTTGGTCGGATCTGTGTGGACAAAAAAAGACAAAGAGAAAACATCGCCAAACTTGCTGAAAATGATCAAACACACAACAAATGTACGTTTTTGCGTCCGATCTTTGCGTAAACGTTATATCACACGTATGTTTTTTTCTACATACCGAATTTATTTGGTTGTTGTATTTTGATAGTTTACGAGATGGGTGGAAAAATCGATAGTGGAGGCTGAGAATTTCGAAGAGAGAGTAGCCATTGTGTCGCGTGCAATTGAAATAATGATGGTGCTGCAAGATCTCAACAATTTTAACGGCGTTCTCGCGATTATCAGTGCTATGGGATCGGCCTCGGTCTTTAGGCTAAAATTCACGTTCCAGGTATGTTCACAGTGTGTACACATTAACGTGTTCTTAAAACAAAAGCGTTTATTTACTGTATATTCTTTCTCGTTTTATTCCGCTTGTTCTCGCAGCAATTGAACACGCGATTAGAAAAAGCGTTGGAAGAAGCGCGAGAGCTCAACAACGATCATTGTCGGAAGTATCAGGAAAAATTAAGATCTATCAATCCACCCTGTGTACCATTTTTTGGTAAGCGTTGCGAAGTGACGTGACCTTTTTGTTTTATTACTTTTATTTATTTCTCTCATTGTGTGTAAAAACGTTTTTCCTCTTTTAGGTATGTACCTGACCAATATTGTGCACATTGAGGAGGGAAATCTGGACTACTTGCCAGGAAGTCCGGAGCTTATTAATTTCAGTAAACGCCGGAAGGTCGCGGAGATAACCGGCGAAATACAGCAGTACCAAAATCAACCCTATTGTCTTTCAGTGGAGCATAAGATAAGGCAGTTCATCGAGAATCTGTGTCCCTTCGACCCGAATATGAAAGACGAAGATATAAACAATTATTTGTACAACAAAAGTCTAGAAATCGAACCGAGGGGTTGTAGACAACCTCCGCGATTTGTAAGCATTATTTGCTTTTTTTTGTTAAAGTTAGGTAACAATGTGTGTCGCGAGTTTTTTTCTCCTGTCTTTTTGACTTTTTACAACAGCCACGTAAATGGCCAGAGTTGAATCTAAAGTCGCCGGGAATTAAAGCCAGAAGTTTGAGCGGAAGGTTGCCAGCTCCGTTACACGCGGTAACGTCTACCGTAAGGTTACACGGTCCTCCCGCGGAAGCGCCGTCTTCTCCCGAATTGCCGGAAACACCGCCGCACGCATCACAAATCACAGTTCCACATGTAGGGGACCACAGCGTTTTCGCACCTGTCTTATTAGGTAACGCTTAAGAATGATACATCAACAATATTTTTTTTTTTTTTTTTTTTTTGTTCCCAAAGGACCTGTACCACCTCCAGGATCGCCTAGTCCGCCTAGCTTGTCGGGGCTTTCGATCGCCTCATCGAATAGCAGTCCTCAATTGGGATCTCCTGGACATCACATCTTTTTTAATTCTGGCACAATAGGCATCATCGGTTCATCGTTAACAGGTGGAAGTCTCAGTCCAATGCCAACGCCGCCGTCTCCCAATACCATGCCTCCTAGCCAACAACCGCCGCCTTTACCGCCTAGATCTAATCGAAGACGAGAGAGTTCATTTAGCGAATCGCCGCAACAAGTAAGAGTTTGAACATCTCTCGTTTCACAGTACAATCAAGTTTCCACCATTTATCGTTGCTTTGTTTTATTCAATGAGAAACCATCTGTGTTAAGTAAAAAAATATAGCGAGAGCTTAATTTTTTTTTCCTTTTTTTTTAGTTTATTTTGTTTATTAATATATCGTATGATTCTCAAGAAAATATCATGTTCATATTGTCAAAAACGAAAACAGGCAAGACAAGCGCCAAACGCGCCAATTCTTCCTCCGAGGGATGACATCTCTCCGCCGCCGTTGCCACCGCGAAGAGACATGCCGCCCGTAACATTACCGCGAATTCCATCGACACTCAACTCGAGCACTTCGGCGTTACTGGCGCGCCGCAATTCCACGTTAGAAAATGCATGCTGCACCGTTGTTCATCCACGTAGACACATGTCTTTCAACGGACCCAGCCCTACAAAACTTCCGCCAGCACAGCCTAACGGTATGATATGTAAATAATAAGTGCATGTGTCACATTCTCTTCTTTTATGTAAATATTATATAAAAAACAATTATGTAACACACAATATTTATCTCACGTTATTGATGTTATCGATTTTTAGAATCAGTGACACCGAGGTTACCACCAAAACCATTACCAGGACGTCCGCCTACCATGTTCAATTTCAATGCTCCACCCGGACCTAGTTAAGTGTTTCTTTTTTCTCCTCAGCAGCGTTTCTTATCTTTTGGAAAAGAACATTATTCGGTGTTGAGGCTTGGTCCACTCAGTAAATTAAGCGGGCTGAAATCTTTCTTATCTTTCTTATTGCATGAAAATGAGTAATTAACAAATTGATAAGTATCAAATATAGAAGGGTACTTATTTTGCGTTATACGTAGTGACACTTTGATAAATCATTAAATGCCAAAGTGATGTCGGGAATATTGTTAAATTCTCTGCGACATTTTATTCGACTCTCGAGCGATATATTTTATCACCACCGTACGAGATAACATTCGTGATTTGTCATGTTTCGTAATTTCATTACTGAATGGACTACGCCAAGTTTTAGTTACCTGAATGACTAAAAAAAAAAAAAAAAAAAAAAGAACAACTGTGATATAGTTTTGAAAATAAAAATAACATTATGTAATTATAGACACTTAGCTGTTAAAATGATAGAGAATATAAGAAAGTGATGCGTAACGAAATGAATTATACAAAACGAAATATACATATAAAGTTATTATATCAAGAAGCATACACAAACATATATGTACGTGGACAGGTCAATAATTAGAGTGGGAGTGTGAGAATGAGTGTGAGAGAGTCTAGATAGTTTTCGACAGTCTCAAGTTGGGGACGCAAGTGGTGCATATAAAAATGACGTGACTTGTAAATTGTCTGTTTGTTCTTTTAATGAATTTTTACAAATGGAATGTAATTATTGACTTACTCGTGTGTATATATATATATATACATGGAAACATATATATACATATTGAGAAAGAGAGAGAGAGAGAGTGTGAATGTATACGAGAGAGATTAAATATATATACATACGTGTACTATAAATATATTCTATACAATAGCAATTGTAATAATATTTCTAGGAGAAAGAAACATGGCATTATGTAAAATAGAAACGAATTGCGGTCTGCTATATATTTGGAAAGGATCTAGAAGGAAATAGAGAATACAGCATTTTGGCGTTTGATTTTTTTTCTTATTATTCTTTCGTAATAATTCAAGTTGTATTGATTGGAATGGCGCGAAGAGGAATAATAATAACGATCATGGGACTTCCCACACTGTGGAGCCGTCGCTGCGCTTGCTGTGCCTGACTCCGCCGTCAGTGTGAGTATCTAGAACGTCACTCAGCTTGCTGAACCGTCTGGCCCAACTTCCTCTGCCGATGCTCCCGGCCTCTCTCAACACCGAGAGCAAATCGTCCTCGTCCTCCTTGCCTCTTATCTCCTTCTCGTACTTCTCCTCCTGTGCGATCAGTCGTTCGCGTTGCTGTTGAGTCTCCAAGGAATGCGGCACGCACGGTATCACGTAGCTCATAATACCGGTGAGTGCAAAAACCTGCAAAATTTTTTTTTTTATTTCTTTCTCTCTCTCCTATATTTGTCGTCTCGTTTTGTTAAACGACAAAAAATCGAAATCTAAACGTAGACTCACAACGTGTTCAAAGACAACAACGAATGCCAAACGCGCGGCAAAAACGTGCCAATACTGCGGACTGAGTCCGTAAGGATCCGGATGATTCGGAGGATTTCTGTAGCCCCGGTACTGACATATCTCCGGATGTTCGACCTCCACGTCGCTTTTCATGTCGTCGCGATAATTGGAAGTATTGAAGTCCGACAATGAGCTGTCGATGTAACCCACCAGGTCACCGGTGGGCGAGTAAACGAACGCGTAAACGCTTCGTGGAATAAAGTCGGATGTGTACGCGATAACGAAAGCCTGAAAACACATGGGATCGTACCGATACGGAACTCTCGAGATAAACACAGATAATGGATTTGTTATAATACGACTCGCAGGAATTTTCTCGTACATTTGACACCACCGCCACGTAAGTGACACCCCTGAGAATACCGAGCCAGGCGCCGATATCCTCCACTCGTTCGGCCAACGGTCTTCGGGCCTCCTTCACCATTTTATACGCATCCAGTCTAATCTCCGCGATGTTGTTCAACAAAGCGAAAAGAGGCGCTAGCGGAAACGCCGCCACGAACAGCGTCACAAATCCATACTGCAGAACTAAAAGTCGCGAGAATAAAGTGACAACTGATGTAAAAGAAATATTTCTTGTTGCAACATTGTTTTTTTCATAAATTTTTTCAAATTGTCACTCACTCATCTCCAGGTATTCGTCGAACAGAGCGAGTCTTCCGGGATCCTGAAGCTGATAATCCTTTTCCCAAGAGGTGTATCTTCTGCCGTGGTCTTTCGTCGCCGCGACCTGCGTTCTCTTGCGCCACCAGTTCCACAATTTCGGCGACAGGATCTCGAGAATGTTGTTAAAGCATTGCTTGCCGACCATTATAATCGCAAGTTGAATACAGACTTCTGAGAGACAACCGGCTGGATCGCACACGTCCGTCTTGATGCGATAAAACTCCGAGGCTCTCGCGTCCGCGTCGCCAGGATGGACGAAAAATCTTCCCTAAGTAAAAAAAAATCGCGAATCTCGAAAAGCATTTGCGCAACAAAAAGTTTTATTCTATTGTGAAATATGTTAATTATGTACATATGTATATGTATATATACCTTGAAAAATGCGATATAAATCAAGGAGGAGTAAAAGTTGACGAATTCGAACAGAAAGATTTTAAACGTAAAACTGGCTTCATACTCCGTCTGCGTTCTCGGATTTTCCATGTTCACCATCCAACGTGCTAAACGGTGATATATTCGCGTGAGTATCATTATTATAACCAAGTTAATGAGAGCCGCGGTCATGGAAGTGAATATTTTCGCGTGTCTCTTCAGGAAAGATCCGCCGCCGCCGTAAAACACAGCGACCAGCGAAATGCGATACACAATCGTGCCCAGAACCGCTCCGAGAACCACGCATATCTAAAGGTAACAATTATAATAATAACAATAACAATTCCGATGACATTTCGCATGGCGAAAGTCAAAATTTAAAATATACATAAATGCGACAAAATTGCGACGTACAATAAAATTTACCATAAAAAACACCATCGAGCCTGTAACGGTCATTCGTATGGCCTTGGACCAATTGGGCAGATACGGTTCTCTCTCTTTCGTCACGGGATTTATTCGGTACGTTTTAACGGTCGCCTCGAACTCGGGTCTGGGCTCTTCGTCGTAATCGGCGTTCTGAAGATCCCACTCCCAAACGATCACGGCTTGCCGTCGTTTCCACAGCTCGAGAAACGTCGTGGCTGTTGGACCGGGAAAAATAATGAATGAAAATCACGCGCGTAAAAAGCGTCGACGTTGCGTCGTTTTTGTCGAGTCGCTTACCCCAAAAGGACATAAAAATAGCGAAGAAGACGGTCGCGGGATTGTCGAATAAGTACGTTAGTTTCGAGAATATACAGGAATCGCCGAGTCTACACACACACGCAAAACATGATACGTGAAAAAGCTTTACCAGCTAAATTGGGGTCGCAAATTTCCTTGCTGGGAACGTTATCTTCACCGTCCATGCTCCCGAGGCCGTAAATGAAACACAAGAACCCGACGATAGCTGGCGCGTACAGGCATTTTGTGTAAAATCCCAGCCAGGCGAAATAAAGAGCAACCTTCTCACCGAAGTATCGTCTTATTAGCCACAACGGTTGCTTCTTAAACCTGAACAAACGAAGTCGCGTGAAAATATCTCTCAAATATATACAACATCATAAGCAAATATAAAAATATGTTTGCTTTTGTTTATATACCATTGCGAGGGCCTCGCCCATATCAAGTACAACAGATGTCTGTCGAGAATCTTGTCGCTGCGCATCGGTTTGTTGTAAGGACCCTCGTGCAGAGAGAAACAATCGAGATACGTCCCGTCCGCCAGGAGTCTGCGAATACCGGACTTCTCGTTGCTCTCGTCGTACCTCGCCCGTAACAATATCTGCATCACTATCAGCGATCTCTGGGCGGGCGTGTAAGCGTTGTCTCTTTCCTTCACGATGAACCTTTAACGCGATAACATCCAATTGAATTTCGCATACCGATTAATTAATTGCTTATTAATTAATTTATTTTCTCTCTCTCCTGTTTTGTTTCATCTCTTTTTATTACACATATACTTCCCGCGATGGACAATACTTAAACACCTTTCCTCGCGATCGCTCGAATCGATGTAGTCGTAAAAATTCGGTTCCTTCGGGTACTTGTTCGTGTCCCAAATGTGAACTTTGCGTATCCACTCGACCCACTGCGTCCATTTCTTCCAGAACTTTGACATTTCTTTGGCACTTTCCGCATCCTGATTGATCGAGAGCAATGATTGTGTCAACATATTCTCAAAACACGAAAAAAAAAAAAAAAAAAAAAAAAACTACACGTACCCAAGTCTTCATCGGGATCGTTTTGAACTTTTTGGTGGGTAACTTCAGTCCCATCACCTCGGCGTATTGCACTTTGATTTTCCACGGTATGTGCAATTTCAGAAAGAACGTTTTCCCATCGAACGAGTTCTCTTTCGGCTCGAGTTCCATTTGCAGACCCTCCTTCACGAGATTCTGTTGAAAAACTTTTCTCTGCTCTCGCCGACGAGCTTCTACTTCGGTCATAACTCCTTCGTTCTCTTCTTGGTAGACTAATACCATATCGATTCTTCGGTGGCCGTCGCTAAAATTGTGATATTGAATCGAATCAGCAAATAAAACACGAGCGAACAAGTTACTTCTCTTCAAAGACTTTGTGCGTGCGTAATATGAGTCTTTTAGATTAAAAGGAAACGTCAGAAACAAAAATAGAAAAAATAAATGAGATTTTCGATATAAAAACATTTGTTACACTTCTTCTTTCGAATTATTCGACGCGTGTGTTTATGTAACGATAAAAAACGTACGTTGAAACAATTGCGAACGACATTGATGTGGACTTCATTAAAGTTTGATGACAAAAACCTTCCCCTTATGTACTACCTACGTATACTAATATGACGCGTTGGAAAACCAAAAATAACACACTTGTGACATATCCGCCGCACGTAACTTACCGAAAGTAGAGTGTGTCGGAATCGATTCCCGTTTCCGTTTCTTTCGACGGCAATGAATCTCCAGTGGTCTCGGCGAAGTCCAGCGAGACTGGCGTAGCCGGTAGCGAAGGGTTGATTTCCGGACTGGTGGGTGCTGTGAGTTTAGGACCTTGTCCAAATTATACAGAAATTACTTGCACGAAGCCGTACAGCTTCTTACGCGACATGTGTTACATAGAATTGTGTGTGATCTCTCTTGTCCGGCGCGTTAGAATGCGCAGAAGAAAAAAAAAAACAAACTTCAAAATTATACTTTGTATACTTCAATACCTATATTCGTTCGAGATCGCGCGACATCTTTCTCTCTCTCTCCGTGTCGAATCGCGTTGTAAAAACCTGTTGCGTCATTAAATGCGACATTTTCGTAAATTTCGTAAAATAATTTATGTACACGCCGCGTTTTACTTTTCGCGTTACACCGCGAAGAGATGCGGAAGAAAATTGGATCGCTTCTACAGATATAGAATCAACTTTCGTTATTAATGAGAGTGTAAGGTCATGTGCGCGGACGGAATTAAAACCCCGGGGGTGGTGTGTGTGTGATGCTATATATATGTATATATATATACATCGCACTTTCTTCTTCGCAAAAGTCACTCCCCCCTCCCTCGTGCGAAACCCCTGTCGCTTTACCTTGAGCAAGCTCTAAGCTCTCTCCATAAATGCGATCTCGCGATTGACTTGCAGGTAAAAGACTTGCGCTATTACGAAAAAAAAAAGAAAGAGTCTGACGCGAAAGAGCAAACAGTTTGAAGGAGCAAAGTTGAAGGAGCTTCGTAACGATGATAATGCCATGCTCGACGGAACCGAGTCGCTGTATTATTTATACATCTGATATTCGTGACACGCTGACATTCGTACACGCATATTGATCGAAGTTTACTGACATAGCTCTATTGCCGCTTTAGACGGGATTCCCCGCGAGCTGATTCTCCCTCTTTTCGTTTGTTGTTGTTTGTTTCACATGTGTGTAAATTGCGTAAAGATCGTATCGGATGTCCCGACGGGGTATGCGCGTATGACGAACCTCGTTATTGAGGGCGCGATGCGACGGAGAGATTAAAAGTAAAATTAGTTTCTATTACTTTGCGAGAGTAACGGCAGGGTGTTTTCGCGCGTGTTTTCGTAAAAAAAGGTGAAACCCGCGTTGACAATTGGCCGCTATTTCGAGCGCAATTTTATAGCCTCGAGACTAATTAAGTAAGTTTCTTTAACTAGCTGCTCCAGAGAAAGAGAGAAAAATTTAATTAACAAACAAATCCTCACCGAAGGCATCCTGAGCGATCAGATTCGTTCCGGACGGGTATACACTGGCCTTCGATAGCCTTCTGATTGAATTGATGTTGGGCGTTCCTCCGACCGGTGGCAGGCCTCCGTTCTTGTCGGGCTCGTAAATAACGTTCCTGTTCGAACAGACGATCAGTTCCGGCGATTTCAACGCGCTCTGAGACCTGATCCTTATCGGCGTCGACTCGCCCGACGAGGAGGACTCGCGCGACGAGATGTTTCCGGAACCGCTCGACTTCTCGTCGTTGAACTGATGCTCGACCGGACTGTTGTCGTCGGGATGAAGAAAGGCGCCCCAGCTGCTCGGTCTTCGGCCGTGATTGTTCTGAAATGACATTATTGACATCTATCGAGTTTTATTCCGTTTGATTTCAAACACGCTCCTTCGCCAACCTTCGTGTTGTTCTCTTCACCACAAGTGCGATTGTAATGCACGAAGAGCCGCATGGTCGTATTGACGAGATCATTCGAGTTTTAATTTTCTAATGGAGTTTACGATGTGAAAATGAAAAAAAGAAAAAAAAAAGAAAAACATACCGGCAGAACGATCGATATTTTAATCGTCTTTAGTGATCAAACATCAATATAACGCAAGAGCTCTTGTTAGCGTAGCGACATGAACACAACGCGTATTACGCTGATTGGGTACAGTTCCCGCATTCGCCGAACGTAAATGTTTGGAATTGAATCGCGCGGCGCGTCTAATGTTTCTCCAGTTGGATGAAAGAGATGCGGATAAAGGATCTCTTTTAACCTGCACATTTGCATTATTTAGATAACGCATCTAAACCGGTCACACGTGTATCTACGCGGATCATCATTTAGATATTTTCACTCGTAATCATCCATGCGCAAATATCAGCGTTAGTTTTTTTCTCTCTCTCTCTCTCTTTTTCTAAGTATATTCAAGCTACGTAGTTGCTCGATCGTGTAACGTCGTGACAAATTATAATTTACTCAGATAGACACAATTTTATTCTGCAAATGTATACCCGCGAATCGAAACGAAAAAGTCTCATTAAATGTCCATTAGACGGCATCCTTGCGATATCTAATGCACGTTCAATGAGGTTTCTGTTTTCGATTTTTCTTCTGTATGTCGAGATGATGTGTCGTATATATTAAAATTACATATGTCCTTGATTTACGCAATGTATGTGTGTGTGTGTGTGTGTGTGCACGTATACTACCAAACACACAGTGACTCACTGTGAAAAATATTGTCACATGCGCGGGATGCAAAACCGTGTTTTGGAACGGTGCTAAGTATACCTGGCTGTCATTGTCTACTTGCAGCTTGCTATCGTCCATGTTGATTTCTTTGAGATTTTATCGCTCGCATAGACCGGAAGACTATAACATCGACACGCACAGCATTCGAAATGTCAGTCGATTCGCGATTACATCTATCGCATCATCCCCAGAAACGATCATGGAAAGGATGATTTCTCGATCGTCGGGAGGATCATTCCGTGAAAAAATGTGGGTAAAAAAAACCCGCGAATCGATCAGTGTGTTGATAGCTCGTCGGATAGTCGCGGCCTTGCGTCAGTTGTTTAATTATGAACGGACTCAACCCGCGCTCGAAGAAATGCCTCGATGGTCAGGGTCGTGCGGACGTTCGAGATACCCTTAAGAAGGTATGAGGGAGGAGACCTCGAAGAAGCCTCGTCCGTTCAATCGCCACGAACGTGGCTTCACGCAACGGAACATGGTGTTGAGATCGTTGATACGTGCGTTTTGTAAATTAATTTTCTTACGCGGCTCGTGTCGCCGTGGGCAACGTGTCTGTGGATTCACATTTAAGCTTATTCCGCTTTCGTGGAAATCCGCAACCGTCTCGTCTTCCTTTTATTTTGATTGCTTTGCAATCGTTCGATAGCTTCAAACTTTATTATTAAACGATGGGCAAACAATTCGAAAAGAAAACATTCGTCATCCCCTCTTTCCGTGTCAACATGTCACATTGTGCCAATAATAACGAGGTAAAAACTAACTTTTACAAGCGATTAAGAAACGCGCGATTGAAGTTTATGCGAATTGTTGCAAACTTTTTATCGGGCGCGCTCGCGCGCGTATCTTTTTTGGGAGAGGAAACGTTTTTTAGACGAATTTAACTCGGATCGAATCGGCGACTCTTTCGCGACCAGTGGTGTAACATGTACTGAACGGAGGACAGCGGAACGATACTTATATACCACGCGCGTATCGTCCCATATCAGTGTCCTTTATTTATAGTGATCGCGTAGACATTTTGCAGGAGAGTGTATATATATATATATATATGTATGTGTGCATTTACCCTTCCCGCGCGCGCGGGAGATGTTCACCTCCTTCCGGCGAAGTTCCGCCGCGTGGCGGAATGTCGAGGCTTTTCGCAATCGCTATGGTTACCCGTTGGACACAACATTATGTGTGTGTTACGTTGCGTTGAGAAAATTATTGCCGACTCTCTTCTCTTTCGAACTTGAACTTGAGAGACCGGCGAACGCCAGACGGTATATAACTGGTGCGCACACATAGAAACGTACGTGACGTACAGGACGACGCTCCGCATATATCAATCGCTCTGTGACATAATGTGAAACGAGTTGTGAGATAAAAGTCGCATTTTTCACAAGAGAAAAGAAATCGCAATACCATTTTATTCGGTGCGCTGCTTGTTAAATTTTACTTCTCTTTTTTTCT
>QVNZ01024591.1:0-23343 GCA_014825645.1 Pseudomyrmex dendroicus | reverse complement strand
AAGAATTTGATTAGACTAGCAAGTTTTTGCGCCGTGTCAGTCTTTCTTTGCAGATGAGAATCGAGATTCGCGCGCGTGTAAAAAGACCAGAAAGAAACAAAGGAAGTTGCGTGAGAGAAGATACGGAGGAGAAGTGCGAGAGAGAAATCTTCTGACCGCGCCGTTAGAGCGTGGGAAAACAAATGAAAATAAACTATTTCAAGGTCACGTTTTTACTTGAAAAAAATTGTTGAGATAAAGAAATGCAACGCGAGCTGCGTGCTTTGCGACGCTCTTGTAAAACGTGCGCGCGACCTTGACTAAGATACCATTGCACACTATTCCGCAAACGTCGAAAAAAAAAAAAAAAAAAAAAAAAAAAAAGAAAAACATTAATCGTCCTCCTGGCGTAGTTCGGGAAGCGAGAAAAACGACACGTTACGGACCGCGCCACGGCGATGCTTACCAGACAGACAACTTCTCTGCAAGATCACGCCGGAGTTTACATCGAACACGTATACTTGTGCGCTGCCAGTAGTGATAAGTAGCACGTTTGTACTGGCGTGATAGATTATGCTCTTGCACTCGGTGTCCACGTTCAAGCAACCGTCTTCCTTCAGGAGCCACGGATCATCATCAGCCATTTTGCTTGCATGCGGAATTACGCTCGAAAACTTTTCTCCAACGCTCGTACACACATCAGAAGAAACATGGCGCATTCGTTAACGCCATCTTTGGATAGGACGTCAGCAGGATCGCTCTGAACGCAATCGACAATCGCTACCCGCAATCGATCGATCCGCCGCATCGATGGCGCGGACGAACGACGGTCTGGCCTGGTTATCGTAGCGAGATTCACGCCTTTTTTTTTAATGAGAAATTTACATCGCGCTAACTACGTCGATCAAAGTCGCGTCGATCAGTTCGATTGACTTCCGCCTGTTTATTCGCGACGAATACACAGGTCGTGTGTTTCCAGAAAAAAGAAGACAACAAAAAGAAAGATCGCGTGTTCTCGTCTTTTTTGTCGGTCGGTCGATGCGATTGGTCAATTCCGTTTGAATTTCAGGGTGCGGCTTTTGAAAGAGCGACGGAACGGATTAGATATAACGAATCAGCCAATCAGAATACTTTAACGTCCGAAACCCAAATGTTTTCAATTGCGATACGCGCTTAACAGTGTGGCGGCAAATGTGAGGTTAAGTTAGGTTAGGTTAGGTTAGGTTACGATTCGTCCGGGGTGAAAAGAAGATACGCAGATATACGTGCGGATACAAGATGTTGAAGACGCTGAAGCTAAGTCACAGGCTCTGCCGGATTTATCACGGCGTTGAGAGCATGTCGCAGACGAGATTGTTTCTGTCGGACGCGTATCGTTGCGAGGAAGCGTGGGATCGCAGGTTAGACTCGTCGTTGCTGCGGAAGATCAACCCGCAAACGATGTTCATCGAGCTCGAGCAGAAGTACAGCAGCGTCGGCAAGGTGAGCGCCGTCGACGTTGACATCTTCGTCAACAGCATCACCGACGCGTCTTACGTCGACGAGTTGCTGAAGATTCTGCACAATCTCAGACTGTCCGCGGAATCGTCCAACATGCTCGACTCCACGCATCATGCCGCGATACGGTTTCTCCTGCGACACAACTACATTGAAGAACTGCACGAGATGCTGAACGACAGGCTGAATTACGGCGTATTTCCCGATTATTTCGACTACAACCTGCTCATGGATTATTTCGTGAAGAGAAAGGATTACGCCTCCGCCGCGAAGATAGCGACCCTGGTCATGTTGCAGGAGGAACATGATAATCCCATCACAAACGCGCTGTGCATTTATTCGTGTTTCAAGTATCTGGAGAATCCCGACGACTGGAAGAAGCCCGAAGTGCCGGTGGACACGTCTGAAGAAGTAAAAGTGCGTGTACAATATCTGAGAAATCCCTTCTTCGACGATCACTTCGACCTCACCGATCCCAGGGACCTCGTTGGCAAAACTCTGAATTTTCAGGGAAAACACAGAACTGATGCTTTAGGAAGAACTTGTCAATTGAGGGGTTTGATACTGTACAGGAAATACAATGATGCAGTGAATCTAGTCAAGGGATGGTTAGAGACTATGAAAGATGGGATAGTTTATGAAGAAGTGTTTGACTTGATATCCAGAGACAACGGCGGACTTCAGGACCAAGATGCCGAACAGTTCAAAGCTGTGGAGGCTGAGCTGTCCAATCTGAAGAAGAGACAAAATCTGAAGGAAAGTTTAATCGGAGCGATAGAGAGTCTCGTTAAAGCTGCTGTAAGCGAGCAAGCTGAAAAGGACATCGCAAAGCAGTGTCAGGTAATTTAGTAAATAAGATTCTCTGTCTTCCTCTTTGAAAAACTGATCGCATGGTAGTAAGTTACGGCAATTAAGGATATTCCGACTGTTTCAGACTTATCTTGCTTGGAAAGACGTGAGAACTTCGGTGCTAGAAACGCAAATGAAAGCGATCGAGAGAGAAAGGAGAATAGCTAACATAGAACGAATAAAGAAAGACTTGGAAGAGAAGGAACAACTTTTGACGTTCTTCGACAAAGAGGAGGAAATCGAATTGCAGATAGAAAGGCTCGAGGAGCTAGAACGCAAGGAAGACGAACGCATCCGTCGTATACCGAGGAGCGCAAAGAAATTGAGATTGTTGGTTCAAGCGGAGGATTACATACCACCCGATATTCAAAGTAAAAAATAATAAAAGCGTGTTTTGTTCCAAGAGATAGCATCTTCACACATAGACAATAGAATTGGAAAAAAAAAAAAACAACGGAACTGTGTGTTGTGATATTTCGCAATAGTGTGTACATATTTGCGTGTTACATATTTTATAAAAATTATAAAAAATAATTTGCTGACACAAGAGAAGAAGGAAGATATGTATAAAGTATTAAATATTGTTTTTTTTTTTTAATCATTCGTACACTTCCTATATTTTTGTACATAGTTTACTCGATCGTCATGTTTCAATATTTTATTTTTTATTTTTTTTTTACTTACAGCCTTAAGTCAGATCTTCGAACTGCGAGAAATGCGGAAGTTGAACTCGATGCTAAAAAATTATTAGGCTTTTCGTAACACATGATTCTTTTTTGAGCGTTAAAATGTTAACAACGTGTCCCCCGTGTTCATATATACTTGGCCCGGCACCGTGGAAGCCTAGTGCCTGACGACTACAGGCCAAGGCACGTAATTTTATTATTTATTTTATTTTTTTTTTTTTTTAGCAGTCAACTCAGTAGATTTGTGAAGGCTCTCACAGGCATTATCGCGGTAGCTAAAAAATGATTGGTCTTTTCGATGCATTCAATCGTATTCGTATTTTATATATTCTGTAAACTATAACAAAAATAGTGTATATATAATTAACGTTACATTTTCCAAAAAAAAAATGCGTATTTCACATTGTGTGTAATTTGTGAATAGTTTCTGATGTATTTAATATTTTTTATATGCGTGTGTATGATGTTCCTATAAAAGAGCGAACTCGCGTACCTGCATCAGACTCTTATCTGGTCCTAAACATTGCAAATCGTAAAGTAGTGCCATACTGTACATAACAATCACGAGGCTTTAGTTTGGAGTTGTGCCGTTAACGCGGCACTTTCCTGCCTCATCTGTTTCAGATCGGCCGTTATCCTCTCCAAATTAGCACCAACATTTTTGGCGGATTCGGAATCGATCTGAATAAATATTGAAGAGAGTGAACGGAATGTCATATAAAAATAATGAATGTTTTTCAATCCACATTTCTCTAATCCTGCTCTTATTGACACGCATCTCACCTGTTCCTCCAAATCTCTAATTTCTCGTATCGTCGCGCCCGTTTCCTCGACCAGGCTCACAAGTTCGCTGCAATCCGAGTGCAACGTCGCCAACAACTTGTACGCCTTCCTCGAGGCTTCGTTCGTTCTCGCGTCTCTGAATATGAGTTCGTCCACGACGGTAAACGATCTCTCCAGCCTGCCGGTGAGCATGTTGATTTCCTTCTGAATCTCCCGAGTATCCGCCAGAACCTTGCTAATCTCGTCTCTCTGCTTTCGGACGTTATTTATTATCTCTAAGATTCGTTGAGTGTACGCAGATCTGTTCACTTCCTTCGGGAGTTTCTGAACCTCCGTGACCAGTTGCGAATACTGCTGATCCTTGTTTCGACACTCCTCCTGAAGCTCTTTCTCCTTCTCTTTCAACAACTTTATCTCGTCTAGCTTCTTTTGGCTCGCATTCTGTGAAAAATAACGTTCACGTATGTTTAAGTGGTGCCCACTGATGGTTGGTTTATGTAAAAACTCGTTGATGTACTTACAGCTTTCGTGGAATATTTCTCTCTCTCTTGTCTGTATTTTATAATTAAAGGTACTCTGTGTTTCTCCCATTGATTTGCTAAATTAATCAATTTGTTCGTACTGGCTTCGATCGCAGACTCCAATTTTTTGATATTCTCCGGCCCGTCTTGAAAGAGCTCGTACGCTCTCGCTTTGATCTTCTTTTGTTCCTCGCTCGTTTTCAATTCCTTCTCTTCGTTCTGATTAGTTACCGTTGCTTGCGCCAATCTGGTAGTCAACTTTTTAATTTCGTTTTGTAATTCGTCTATATTTAATTTGAGATTCTCGCATTCCGCTTTCATGTTCTCCACTTCCACCTCCTGTTTCGCCTCGTTTCTCAATGTTTCTTGTTCCTGAAGCACCGAATGCAACGCCGACTTTTGCTTCACTTGAGAATCCTGAAAGTTCACGCATTGAACGTTAAGCATGAAAAAGCTGTGCTCTCTGTAATGTGCAGATATGTTTCACTCACTGTTGAAGTTGGCGTTGTCTTGTTCTCTGACGACAACTTGCTAAGTTCGTTGGCGGCATTATGTGAGCTGGAATAAGCAACTTTTTCGGTCGATTGTTGACTGTTGAGCCAGTTTATACGCTCCATAATATCCATCGAAGAAGTATTAAGCGCTCTTGCGTTATGCGATATCATGGAAGGTAAAAAGCATGAGATATTTTGCATTTGATCAGGCACTGGTTGTAAATAGCGCATATAATAGTCTTTGTCATCTATAATAACAACAACTCTGTACTCGTATGTCAATATTGTACGTGGTTCTTGGCCTGCTGTGTATATTCTCATTTGATATTGAAAAAAAAAAGAAAAAAAACAATTCGAATAATTATTAATGTCACATATATTACCATCCTCTGCATTCGCTACTGGTACTTCAATATTTACAGTTGTATAAGGAGTACTTGCTCGTCCTCTGTTCCTGAATCCCTTTCTGTGACAATAATGCGGCAACCAGGGTATCGAAAGTCCTTGCGATATAGCCGACGCCACTGATTTTTCTAACAACGCAACTTTACTAATAGACTCATTTACAGTTTTCTCACTTTCCTTTGGCAGTTTTTCGATGAGAAACATGAACACCCTGCGCAAGTCCGCCTCCGAGTTGTACAGGAATGTTTGATAACCGATATCACCTCTGTATCCGAGTTCCTAAGATTCATTTTGGTGAACAAATGAGAACAAAATTGTGGCTGTACATTCTTGTACCTTGATTAGAAATCGGTCCATCCCGCTAGATACTCACTGTGCATGTTTGTGCGAGTGTGGCACCCAATCGAAAACGCGCTGCCATGTTCACGGGCAGCACGGTGGACAATCCCAAGCCCGGCCTTATTGCTTCTAAGCATCTCACTGTCGCTTCCACCACCAATTCGGTGCTAAAGCCACTTAGGTTCGTTACACTCTCCTCAATGTCACTGAAAATAAAAAATATTGAATGTACGTGTAACGCTGAGGGAGCGAAAAAAAAAAAAAATACAAGATGTTGATCAGTAGAATCGAGCAGCTTATCAATATTTGCGATATGAAATTTTTTTTCTTTACAGAAGATTATACCCGCGTTACGTTTTCTTAAAACACGCATTTCTGTAAAAAGTTGTCACTGCGTAATTTACGCTTGAGGAGAGATTGCGTGAAACCGGTGCAACAAAGTGACAGCTTTCGCGAGAGTTAGTCGCCGGTTGAGAACTCACGTGCGAGTTTCGCGTTTTCGCGAGCTAGAACACCGCCCACTTTTTATTATCCCCGGGAAATAAAACCCAACGAACACGTTTACGAGAATCTGAGTGGCTCGCGAGCGTCACTTACCAGCCTATTTGTCGCAACGAGTGAATTATTATATTGTCGATCTCCTCCATTCTACGTAAAAAGATGAAAATTCCTAAGGAGCCGCTTACCGCCCCGTCCCGTATCGCGTGTTTACGAGGTTCGGCCTGACTTGATCATCGGGGATCTAACCTTCCGGCGAGCGTAACACATACGCTGAAACGAGCGCGCGCATGTGTGTGCGTGAACGTGCCAATAGGAAGATGATTCGCGTCTGTCGGGCCCTTGAAATCTTTGTCGATGCGCTTATCGATCGTGCGCGTTTTTTTTCGTCGGAACGCGTCTTTTTTTCAAGTGAAAAATAGCGCGTACACTGCGTCAAGAAACAGATGACGGAGGTGGTTTTCCACCCGGAGGTTTGTCACCCTGCGAACAACGGCGTTAATTCGAGCGCGATTCGGAGCTGAACCAAATTATCACAAACCTGTGCACAACTGTCGCAAGTTGTCATCGCTCTCCCGCTTCAATCGTGTGCGAATTATCGCTGTTGTTATTATTGTCTCCGCAAAATTGTTTGCGTGGAAAAAGACCATCGGGCGACACGTTCGACGCGCGAACACGGATTCAAATCGCGCGCGCCGAACACGCCGCGGTCGGGGCACAGGCGCGACGCGCTCGCTCGCGGCCAACTTCAAGGCGCCGCGGTAAAAGATCAATTATTCGCGGCCGTTCGTCCGCGGGGTCGTCCGCTCTCTGCTGTTCGCTCCGTACGAGCGTTCGGTGCGCGCTGTTTCCCGGTGGCGCGTAGCGTCGAGTGTGTGCGCGCGTGTGTGCGTGTGTGTGTATGCACGCACAGCGCGCTCAGCTGTTGTTTCTGCTGTTGAAATGACAGTTTCGCGTCGGTGGTGCGCGATGTGGAAGTCGGCCTCGTGAAGGCACAACACGGTGATAGGAGTTCCGCGCGGCCAACATTCGCGTCGCAAACCGCCGCGCTGCGGATCCGCGCGGCCACGGGAGGCAGGAAAGATGAACGGGAGCCTGGGAATAGGGGCGCGCGAGCAACATCCACAGCGATTCGCGGATTACTTCGTCATATGCGGCCTGGACAAGGACTCCGGTCTGGAACCGGACAAATATTTCGGTGAGATCTCGTTGTATCTTTTGCGCGCTCTCGCGCGCTATCTCTCGCGCGATGTTTTATTCCATCTTTTCTCTCGCGTCAAGTAAAGCGAGAGAGAAAGAGATGGAGAGAGGAAGAGAATGGGAGAGGGAGATTTTTTTTTTCAAGAGCGCTCTTTCAAGACACAATTTAATTATCACGATTAGTTAGCACGAACTCGTGACGCTCGAGTGTCAATGCGATACTTGTGCATACATTTCACGTACATTTGGTTATTGTATACGTAATTACAACAGGAGAATAATACAATGTTTCGCTCTTTTGTAGATTCAGAAAGATAAGCATTTTTTTTTATAGCCATTATAAAGTGTTCGACTGTTCTAAAATTGCATTTTTTGCGCAAACAAAATAATGATATTTGAATGATTGTTAATTCTCTTCTTTTTTTTTCAGAAAAAAACAGTCGTTTTGTTGCAATTTTGTTTTTTTTTTTTCGTTCGAGCGTGAATTTATAAACAAAAAGACTTGGTAAATATTGTTCTCTCAGGATTGTAATGAAATTGTTATTTACATTTGAATCAAACAAGTTGTATGTGGTTAAAACTTAATTAAACAAGTTGTGGTTGAAAGTTAATTAAATTTGTCGACACACACGTCGAGCTACTTGCTCAACTTTCAAATTAACGAATTAACAGTATATATTTTGGTTTTTTGCAAATCACGACGCAATTAACATTAATGAGGCGAGAAAATACGTTTTGCGTTTAACTGTACCAAAGTTACTAAAAAAAAAAAAAAAAATGTAGGTCTCTCGTTTCAGCGGCATACATTCGCGCTCTTCTGCATTAAAAAAAAAACTGGAGGACTGCTCAGATGTTCTTTCGCGGAAGAAAGGATCTCGAGAGAACAGAGAGAGAGAGACGCGGACAGGCCACAAAGAACCCGCAGCTGTACACTCTCGTACACAGCATCAGGCCTTTCCTAGTACAGATAAAAGAAACGTTTGTGTGACAATTGATTTCTTCGTGGAGCAGCTGAGTTAGCATGTAATACGCGAGAAGCGTGTAGGACACACGTAACCCCGGCCCCGGATTGGGTTCTTCGTCGTTTCGCCGTTCAAAATAGGGAGATTCTTACAATACGCGAGGGTAGCAAAAGTTGATCCTCCTGAGAAAAGGCCGTCGCCGCCGCCGCCTCGTACAGAGAAACAGTTTTCCGTGAAAAGATCTTCTTGCTGAAAAGAGATGCCTCCCTCGAGAACTCGCGTAGCTAAAAGCGCGCTTGTACCCAGTGATGAGTTACAAGTCTCGCTGTCAGCTGGTTGCCCAACGTATACATATCATCTTTATATCTCTCTGGAACCGGAGAACGTGGTGGCGCGTGATGCGATATGTTCAGATTTCGTCGTATCAACTGGGAAAAAAACGAATAATTTTGCAGACGTACGTTTCAAAAGCACGTACACACACGTGTCAAAAGTTTTAATAAGGAAATGGCAGAAATTTGCATTGATGGAATCATGCGAATCATCACGCGACCACACATCGTAGTTCCAATGTTATGTAACATTATTCATATCGTAATCCGCTTATCGGATTTGCATATAGGGGAGTAGCGAGATAGTGACATCCTCCAAGATCAGGAGCGTAAAAATATCCATAAAAAAAAAAAGTAACGCTTCTTCGAGAATAAGGTCAGAGTTTACGTGTGTGAGGATATTCCCGCTTTATTATACAGAATCTTTCGTCTAGAAATGCTTGACAGTGGTGAAAATGCTCTCCTTTCTTTGTGTATGGAAGTAAAGCGATGAAAGACTCCATTGAGTTCAACGAGAGTTGAAAATGGGAGAGTACGTGAAAACTCCGAATTTAAATTTTTTGGATTCAAAATGTAGACTCGAATTGTGTTTTTCAAGAGAAATCTCTATGGTTCTGATTGATATATAATAAGATAAAAGAGTCGCTTTCGATAAAATTAGCAATTCCGATAGTATCTGAGCGTTTAAAACCCACTGTCAAATTCATCAAAATGCGAACTATTTTTCCCGCGCATTATTTTGTAAATAATCGCTAATTCAATCATCCAGCCGATTTCTCCGCAATCTTGCGGAGTTGTGAATGTCCAAATGCCAATAATTCTCGATTCTCTCTGGACACTTCACCCAGTTTCTCTCGACAATCATCTCATTTTCCGCTTCACAAACAGAATGTAATAATAACTCGGTCATCAAATTGGCGAGTCCTCGTCACAAACAAATTGCAATCGTGAGAGACGCGTAAATCTCGACGAACATTTCTTCTTGCAACAAATACGTACATATGTTTTGCAAGACAATATAGTTAAAATATAGATTGCGTGTTCTTTTATTATTTTTCTTTAGTTTCAGCAAACTTGTGTCTACTTCCTCGCGTTTCCCTCTTTTGCAAATATTAATGATCGATGTGTTCTATTCTTTTTGCTTGAGGCCTCACCCTTCTTTGCGTTGTGTTCAAAGAGCCTCGGAGCGAAGAAATAAGGGTAGGATTACTCACCACTTATTTTACTCTTTATTTTTTCGACTGTTCGAGAAAAAGAGAAAGAATTTAGATATAAACTTCTACTGCCAAATTATATGTAAAACATTCTTGTACGCTCTTTTTCAACAATTTTAGCTGTTTTAAATAAATTTGAGAAAAACTACTTATTTATCAGAGAGAACAAGAGGTTGAATGTTATTTTATTTATAAAAAAGTGCACTTAGTGATCTTACAAATAATCTCGCAAAAAATAACACTACTGCTATTTACTTGTATCGCTGAATAAGATTCAATTTCTTTAATATTTACTATTTATTCCGCATTGTTTAAGGTAAAGATTTCTCTTCTTTTCTCATCGCGTCACGAAACAAGAAGAATTTGTGTGCATGTGCATCGCGCGACTTGGTCCTGTAACCGCGCTTCCGCCTTTTAAACGCGCACTTAAGTGCCGGTATACCCTCTTCACGTACAAATGACCCCACATACGATGACATCATACAAGAAGGGGAGAGGCAACTTATTCGGGCAGGACGACGAGACACTTTAGGAAGGTTTAGACGGAGCATCGGAGCGTAACGAAAAACGGACGCCGGTTTGCACCTCTGGCAAATTGGCACTGCAAGACGATTCCGGGAATATCGATCGAGAATAAAAAGTTCTTCAAAGTCGGACCGACAGAACGGTTTCCATTGGCGAACAAAAACTGTTAAGCAAGTGCGTACGCGACGCACGCGTCGAGTTTGTAAATTCTCGTCAACTTTACTCAAGTTTAGGGAAGCTCTTGTTTCGATGATGATGTAAAACAAAAGATTTGGAGTATTCGAGGCGAATGTGTGTATGTGTTGAACGTGATTATCAGCCAGTTTGTATCAGAGTCAATGATAATTTTTTTTTTTCTGAGAACACAGATAAGAGTTATTCGAGAACCACACTTTGGAACACGATATACGTTATTTCTCAAATTAGAAGAGAATAAGACCAAATTTTGACAGATTTCGTACGCACGTGGCTTTTAACAACGCTGCTTAAAAATTTAATTTAATTAACTTCTTTCGCGTGGATTTTCAAAGACAATCTCGTATAATGTTTCCTACAAGGAGTCTTCATCTCGAAACTTCTCAATATTCTCAACTTGTGCGTTCGATAATCGAGCTCAATTGATAATTAGCCGAGCAAATTGAATTTTTTTTTTTTTTTTTTTTTTTCAACGAAATGAAACAGAAATATTTTTTTCACGAATATACAATAGCACCTGTCATGTACATCTGCCGGCCCACCCATACACTTCGTATTCCGCAAGTTTGCGAAAATCTGTTCCTCCCTTTTTTTTCCGCTTGTGTCGCGTGACACATGCAGTTTGTACACGCATTTGCGCGCGCGTGGGCGGACGCGCACGTGTACGCACCGCGCGTAGGCGGATTCACAGAAAATATTCGTTTGTCCGACGCCTCTCGTGCGTGCATCATTCTCTCGAATCAATACTTTCTGCTGGGGCATATCGTTCTTTTTTATTGCTCGTTTTGCCCTTTCTCTTCTTCTTTTTCTTCTTTTTCGGTTGCTTTACTTTTTCTCCCGCCGGCGCTGGCCGGTTCGTTCTTGTATTTTGTATTTACTTGGGTGTCACGGACATATTAATGAACCGCCGACCGTGGTGCTAATCTTTCAAGTATCTGAGGTACTTGCTCGTAAAGCGAGATCAACGACCTTTCGCGGCGAAGGTGATTTTCGCGAATTTTTATCCACACAATGTGTGTATATTGTAATTAAATAATCTCGTAATAAATTGAGGAAACTTCATTTCTCTGATTGATCTTGATTCGATTATTTCACAGATTTTGCATCGTTACTCGCGCAAAATGGAAACTAATAAAGCAATTACGAAGACCAGCGAAGAGAACAGATCCTCTAGATTCCATCTGTTGCTATTAGTGCGTCTTCCATTGTACAACGAATGTTGCGCACGAGGATGTAATTAGGAGTACGCGCGTACGTACGTACGTACCTATATACAATAATCGTAATGAAACCAACGCGGCAACGATGCGTGCACGAGAGTAGAAAGTGTGGAAAGCTGAATGTACATACGTGCGTGAATTTAAGGACAATACATGTTCGCGTAATAACTAGGACGAAGTAGAGAGACACGGCAGAAGAGCGTGCGCGGTGCTCTCTCGAGCGAGGTCAGCAACGGAGTTGCAACGTGCGATGACTAAATATCTCGCGAAAGTAAGTTTCTCTCTCTTTTATCTGCGATATTTTTGTCTTTTTGCCTCGTGAGAGAGTTGCAATAAAAAAATGTTCGCAGGAACAAAATAAATCTCGCACGGCGAGAGTGGCGAGAATGGCGAGCAATCGATTACAACAAGCACAATGACGAAGGATTTCCTTTTGGAAGAGAATTTGCGGAATAATTGCGCGGAGAAGTAGATACAGCTTTTGAAACGCTCGCGTCATTGAAAGCACGAAAGTTGCGTAACGATCTTTGTGCATCGAGAGATGCGCTTTTTTTTCCGAGAGGATAATGAAGGAAAATGAAGATGGGAAGTGAATATATTGCAGAGAAGAGCCGATGTTTAACAGAAAATATCTACTTCGCAGGACGACGCGCAGTTTTTCTAAAAATAGAGAAAACCAGTTATAAATAAAGATAAAGGCGCCGCCTGGTATGTTGCCCGTCCTCCAATATGCGCGGCGCTTATTCGAAAAAATGTCCACGTGTGCGGATGGTAAACGAAAATATCGGAAAAGTTATGTACGAGATGGGACGGGCTCGTAGTTAATCGAAACTGGCGATTTCGACGACAACGACGACGACTGACTCGGATCGGGCCATTCGATTACCACCGGTTACTTCGTTCATTTCCAAGCGGAGATTGACCCGCGGACCAGTTGATAACACGTCAATTAAGATCCGAGATTAAAATCAATTTCCTATATACGTGTGCGCGCAGTTTCATCCTCGTGCGCACACATCTCGTGAAAAAAATATTCGAATTTCGAAGAAACGTGTGTAACGTATCTATTTAATTAATGTTATACGAATTATATTTCTCTTCAGGTATTAATTTCGGAAGTAATTCCAATAAACGCTTTCCGAGCGCGCGGAGAAACTTGGTAACAGAAACGTAACGGAGCTATTCTTGCTCAAAAGCGGGATTCAGTTGTTGCACCGCAACGAGAATCACTCCGAGGTATCCTTGTGAGACGCGATAGATTGATCCGTAGCACGAGCAACCTCCCACGGGATGTGCATATCATCCGAGGAGAGTTGGAGCGGTCGGTAACGGAGCTTCGCGAAGAAGAAGCGGAGAAGAAGTAACGGATCGAAATCCATTCCCTATTTCTGATAATTATCTACCTCGACAGTTGAAATGGAATTTCAAACGTCTCGCGTACCTACCTCTTCGGGGAATAAGCTCTCTCCGGATACTGCGAGATGGATACATTGAGGAATTGAGCCGTCTTCCTCCCAAATGCAAAACGCAATTACAACGGCGGCACGAGATCAATTCAAGCTCCAGTTGTTTCCGACTATTGTCCTTCCTGTAGTTTCTTCCCGGTTGTTTCTTTTCGCGAAGACAGCGTGAAATTAAAAAAAAAACCGACGGATCTATCTCGCGGTGATTGCTTAATTATTTCGTAATGCGTCTTATCTTTCTCATCTTCCGTTCCTTTATCACGCCGCGAATATTCATCCAACGTCATCTTGGGTGGGCTCTTTGATCACGCGCGATTAACTTCATACAGAAGTGCTCTTGTCGCGTCTCCTCGCGCGCGCGAGGTTACGCCGAGGCAGTTGGAGCCGCGCCAAGACCTCACTCACTCACTCACTCGAGCCGAGTATATATGCGAGAGACCGCGTGTTCGATAAAAGCACGCTGATTCCGCCGTGAGATAGCTCGACCCGGGTCAGGAGATTTTCGTCGTTCACGAGAGATTGAACTGTATGCTAAATTTTTCCTTTCTCTTCCGTCACAAATATTTTGACTGCCGTGTTTGCGAAGAAAACTAGACTCCGGGAGTTCGGCGCTCCTTGCTCCTCGTCGCAATATTTGTGACGAGGAGAAAAACGAACGGAGTTACACTTCAATCCTTTCACGCTTGAGCGAAGAAAAACTTTTCAGCCCGGGAATAGAATTATTCGCGACAAAAAGCGAAGTCGCTCGTTCCACTGACAATTTTATGTTTACCCAGGAGGATGTGCAAAAATACATTGTTTTACAGAAACGCGCGTTATTCGCGTTGTTTTTGCAGGTGATTCATTGCAGTGCACGCCTCTAGATCGAGCGTACAAAAGCAAGGTCTTGGGACATTATCCAGACTCGGTACCGTGGTATCCATTCGACGAACATGCCGTCTGCATGGTACGTATAATTTACGTATATTCATTAATAATAATAATAATTAAATAAGTATCAGTATACATATATATTTACATATTAATATTTAATAAATTATTTGACAATATGTATATTGATATTTAATAACAATAAAATATTTACAAACAACAAAGTTAATAGTTTATGTTGTTGGTTATATTATTATTATATTATTATTATATTATTATATTTTTATTGTTTATAATATTCATATTGTAGTAAAACAAATTCGATTAGAACATGTGTTTGGCAGCGTTTTCTTAGTCGTTAGTTAAAGAGAAACTCATATTTGCGCATAGTCAAGGGGAGTTAACTTATCGATTTCATTGATAATAGCTTTGTCTGCCAAGCGGTTTGCGATTTCGTACTCAGAAGCACTCGGTGGAGCCGACTTTTCACTCGTTCGTTCTTACGAAGGAAGACGGTCACAGAACGTACGGGTTCAGCCTCGTTTTCTACGAGGAGTGCCGCAATCGCAAGATATGCGCCGCTATGCAAACGCTACAGGCGATGCACATCACGGAACTCAGCAGCGGCCAAAACGGCACGCCCCCCACGTACGTTTTCACAGTTTGCATTTTTAAGTTCTCCTATTTGCACAGAGCGAGCGAATGCAAAACCCGGTTTTTCAAAACGAGAGAGTTTGTTTTTTTGAAAGCCTGGTTTCTCAGTAAAATTTCTAAAGCTTCAATTTGACCGTTTGCAGCGCGAGAAAGGGCCAGGACGGACACAATACGAGATCGCTACCACGTCACTTTAAATTGTCAGCCCACTCGCCCGGCGCTGCGTTAGGATACTATGACTCTACCAAAGACAAGTTGCTAGTAACCAAATCGATATCCTTGCTATGCCAGCAGCCTTATCTCCATGCGGCAAAAACGTTCCTCACTAATCTTTATAAGTAAGAAATCTTTTAAATCTCTCTATTGAGAAACAAAATTCACTTTTTTTTCTGTGGTGATACTATAAGATGGTTTGTCTCTGAAATATTTTACAAGAAATATCAGGAATTGATCATCAATGCAATTTTTTCCAGGTGTGTTCCTAGGCATCCCGGACCTGGCCTTAGTCTAGAATCTTACGTGTATAACCTTCTGTATAACGTGCCGGTTCCGTTGCCCGGCAAATCGTTGAAGTTCTTCGTACCTAATGACGAACCGGCGAAATCGCCGCTGGAACTGGTTATCCATCAGCCGTCTTCGTCACTCGAGTTGCCGATGCTGGATTATCCGCTCAAGGATGTCTTCACGTGGCTAGGCGCGGACTGTCTGATCCAGTTGTTCACGTGCGTGCTGCTGGAGAACCAGGTTCTCTTGAGGAGCGCCGATTTTCACAAACTGATGGTGGTGTCCGAATGCATAACGGCGCTCTTGTTTCCTTTCTCATGGCAGCACGTCTACGTGCCGATATTGCCGGCTAGTCTGCATCACTTCTTGGACGCACCCGTGCCCTTCATAATGGGTCTGCACGCATACAGCGAGGGCGGTGTACTAAAGATAGCGAGCGAAGTATGTTTTCTCTCTTCTATATGTTTTTGTTTTTGTTTACTATTTTCTAACAGATTTCTCTTTGTTTTTTATGATCACATGTGTTTTTCATGGCGTAAAGATCGTTTTTCTATTAGCCACGCGTAACGCCTTATCCTGTGTGTTTGATTTACAGGCAAATCTTTGTTATGTAGATGTAGATAAACAAAGTAGTCAATTTCCGGAAGAGTTGCCCGTGTTTCCTCATAAAATGCAGTTTATTGCGGAGATCAGAGCGCTTCTAAACAAGTACAAAGTTCCACATTCGGGAAAGTAAGTTGTTGTTTTGTTTTCGCTAGCGGATCCGGACAGCAATTCACCGTCTCGTACTTAAATCAAGCAAACATTTTTTTTTTTAGGACTGATAACATGGTCATAAATTATTACAACGGCGACATCATGACCAGCAGCTTGACGCTTCCCGGTTCTGGTTTTCCCTTTCCACGCAGAAAACATTCTTTACACGACGTCCTGGATTGGGATCGTCCGGAACCGGGGCCGCAGACGGACAATCTGCAGAGGATAGATATTAAGAAATCAGGTAAAACACGATCTCATCCGTGTGTTTATATGTTCAATGTTTATGTATATTTTGATTAAAATTACTTGATTTCTTTCTATGGTCACAGTGCACGTAGATGATATTGATTGCATAGAGGATATCGCAAACGAAAAGATACTCACGTCTCAGGAAGAATACCAAGAAACTCTCGTCTTCAATAATGCTGTCAGGGAAATTTTTCTGAATCGTTTTGTACAAATGTTTTCTAGTTACGAGCAGTTTGTTATCCATCCGAGTCAGGTATGTGTGAGAATCATCTTTGAAAAAATAAACAAAGGAGAGTTCGGCTCGTATTTAATATGTGAATTTTTTGTGTGTGTGCGTAGGATAAAGATGAATGGATAACCAATAGGGACAGTATGCATGTTTTTGACAAGGCCACCTTTTTATCCGACCAGCCCACGCAACATTTGCCGTTTTTGTCGAGATTCTTGGAAACACAGATGTTCGCTTCTCTCGTCGATAGTAAAGTGATGTCAACGTGGAGCGAGCTCGACTGCAACATCAAAGTTTTCGACCAAAGAATCTCCGCTTTGAAGTAAATCTCTTAATGATAAAATGTTGATAATTATTGTTTTTACTATCTTTATTTTTAATAATATTTACTTCTTTTTCTACCAACACATACAATAAACTAAAAAAGTCTCTTTAATCTATGTTTGGTTTTTTTTTCTTTCTATATTTCAGAAAGAGAGTCGGAGAGAACATCATACGGTCGATGCGTTATGAATCTTGCACGAGCATCGCGGAAACGCAACAAATACTCGAACAGAGATTAACCAACGTGGACTTCGAGACGAATCCACCCGCGGAGATTCTTCCTCACAGAGCCGCGTATTTTCGGAGTTTTCCTTTGTTAGATAGCGTCGTGCTGAACAAAGAGCCTGCTCAAAGGTGTGTTGCAAATATTTCCTTCACTTACATAATACAACTAGCAATTTTCAAATCGAATGATATTTGCTATTTCTATTTTTATGCTTCCTGCGTGTAGTATACTTCGGTAAGAGAAAAACAACTTTTACTATATCTAGAACATACGAACACAACGTACAGTAAACCGCATCTTTACTTCTCAAGATTATTTTACACGCTAGTTTGCATCCAAAGAAAAACTCGCATGTAACTTGTGTCGCGCATATTTAAGCAGAAAATACTTCAATCGATTCTTTTTCGCGTGCAGCAGTAGAAGAGGACAGACGCAATGGAAATACAAGATGAAATCCATGGATACGAACGGGAAACCCGCAACACCTCAAGAATCTCAATCACCTCGACCTCAAACCAAACTCTCGGCTGACATGAGCCCCGCTTTGATAGCACAAGCCAATTGGACGTTCGTAGAAAAATTGCTCAAGGTAGCTTTTGTTTGCGCGTGTAATTATTTTATGCACGCAAATAAAAAAAAATAGAAATACACCACACATCTAAATTTCATCTAAATGTGTGATACGTAGTAACGTAACTTTCGTTAATATAAGAATGTTTTGTGACAAGGATTGTAAATCCAAAACAAAGAGAATGCTGGTGGAGAAGATGGGATCGGAAGCGGTCGCGCTCGGTCACGGCGGCGAGTCCTTGTCCGATGTCGAGGAGAACACCCTAGTCGCTAGTCTCTGTGATCTGTTGGAACGCGTATGGAGTCACGGATTGCAAAATAAACAGGGCAAAAGCGCGCTCTGGTCGCATCTGACCATGTATCAGGAGGCGGAAGAGTGTAATGACGCGACCAAGTCAATAGATCCTAATTTTCTTTCCCCTGGTAAGATATGTGCACAAACCCATATATATATGTATATGTCTCTCAATGTCGCGCGAGAACATGTTGCGATTTAACGTATTGAAAAACAAAAATTACATGCCAAGATATAAATATACATGTTTAGCAGCGAATAATTGAGATGAGATTTTGTTAAATTTGTACATATTGTGCTGTTTTTGTACGGAAATGCAGCGCTAGCGTGGTCCGTGCTGCGGAAGCGACTCGATTGTACGTGTCTCCGTTTTATAATAATATGATAAAGTGTTACACTAAAGTAGAAATTAGTTCTCCATACGTAGAAATACCTCCTGCACTTTATTGTTTTTGTAAGTGAACCCATCAAACAATATTAGTTTTATATAACAAATACGTCGTGTTTGTGCTTCGCCGCACGTGTTCTTCTCCTCAAAGTATATTCGATATATACGCAATGCGAGATCGTTGCTGACGCAGATTATACAAGCTGGCGAAATAACACGAAAGCGATTTTGTTCTCCGTTTGTTTTTCGTTGTTTCATTTATCAGGTTTAATTTTCTTTTCTTTCTGTTATTTTTTATGTTGTAACTAGAAGCTAAGAAATCGCCGATTAAGTTTTTCGGAATACCAGATCGTTTGGTTTCTTCTTTGAGAGGCAAAAGTATTACTGAAATTGCTTCCTACTTCAAGGACAGTTCGAATGGTAAGCCTCGGCTTGCCGTGAAACGATGCTTTATAGAGTTTTACAAACTAATTTTGTTAATGATATTTTTTTTTGTATCTTGTTAAATTGTATGATGCTCCCGATTAAAACATTGATAACAAATTCTATCGCAGCGGAATTTGTTGAATTATTTTAACGTGGAACAGCTTAAAAAATTCCGTTTGTAACGGGAAGTCCTCGTGGAAAGCAATGCATGCGTTAAATTGACTGTGATATTACATATGCAGTTGTTGCATACGCAGTGATATGATACGATTTTACAAATTTTGGAGAAAATTGTATGCGCAGTCTTTTTTTTTTTGGAGTGTGTTTGTATACAAAGCATGCGTTATTGAATGTGCATGTGCGCATTTTATATTTTGTACTAGTGGAAATATGAACATAAATATAAGATGATATGCAAAAGATGAATGATTGGCCAAAAGAGTGTTGTTCCTGCTCGTTGTTTTTTCTTTTTGTTCGTATTCTTTGCCTGAAACCGGAACGAATACGCAATGCCGATTACCTGAATCACACGATTTTGTATCACGATAGATTTATCGAACTTGCAACTGGAAACGGACGTGTCGCCTACGAGAGGCGCGGACAGACACAAATCACCCGGTGAGAGAAAAACCGTCGGTCCGGAACATCTGAGGCCCTTCCCGGACTCTTTGATCTTTGACATTCGTAACGTACAAGCGATGACCGACATTAAAACACACATGGGATACGCGAGAGCGTGGGTGCGGCTGGCGCTTGAGAAAAAATTGCTGTCGCGTCACTTGAAGACGCTGTTGTCGGACACTGCTTTACTAAGGTGCGTGTTGTTGACGCTTGATCTCCTCGCTCGGACATCAAAATAATGACTTGTTATCTTTGTGCTTGTTTAGGAGTCAATACAAACGTTCGGCGTTTTTACGTTGCGAGGAAGAAAAGGAGCAGTTTCTGTATCATCTTTTGACGCTCAACGCCGTCGATTATTTCTGTTTCACCAACAACTATCCAACGACGAAGTTACCGTATCGAGTCGTGATATTTCCCAGCCGAAAGGCAAGCGCCGCCACGACTTCGGCTAACAGTTGGATCGCCATTTCTGGCACACTCTGCGAAACCAATCCGGTGCCTATACCGAAGGGGGCACTCGAGTTTGTATTTCACGTAAGCATTTAATCTATGCTGCTGAATCATTATACAAACTCTTGATAATTTATTATATAATTTTATTTTTTCTAAATTTCTTTTTTTTCAGCATAAAAACTTAGGTGTGCTGTCTACGTTACGAATTGGACACGATAACACCGGGTTATCGCCAAAATGGATGGTGGAGCACATCGTGGTGAGAAACGAAGTGACTGGACACATGTTTAAGTTTCCCTGTGGTCGTTGGCTCGGCAGAGGAATAGACGACGGATCGACCGAGCGTTTATTGGTAGGTGCTTTAGTGCCTCGGAGTATTGACAGCGAAGAGCTGGTGGAATCGTGCTCCACACCGCCGAGATGTAGATCTCCGAGCATACCAAGACGTCCCATATTGTCACAAGTCGAATTGCAACATATGCTTGGTAATTTATTTATATTTTCAAATGAATATAATCCGAATGAATTATTAACAGTTAAATGAAAAAACTAAATATTGTGTAATGTTACACAGGGGAGGCTGTAAACGCCATAGTCAAATACCATTACAGAAGAGAGTGTCAAGATGGTTCCCTGACCGCTCTGTTATGCGGAGAGGGTGGTCTAGTACCGTCCTTGGAGCAAATATTTTTATTTGGCTTTAAAAATCAGAGAATATTTGGGAGAAACTTCTACGTATGGGATTATCTCTGTGAGTATATTTTCATAGTTTTCGAAAGAAAAACGATCAACAAATGGAACAGATGTAATGTCAAAATTATTGCAGTGCGCGTGAAAGAAAATTTCGAGATTTCTCTGTTGGAACAAATGGACGAATACTCACAGAGGCTCAAACGAGACAGAAGGATGTACGCGGAAAGTAACCAAAGATTTACCATCTTGAGATGTTACTGTCATCTCATCGATCAAATTAATATGTTTAGTCAAACTTTAGGAAAGGATGGGAAATTCCAGTTATTTATCTGTTTAGCTGCGAGGTAAGAAAACACTTTTCTCAACAATTTCAACGAAATATTGTCTTCTCTTAGGTCGTTTCTTATGATTGATCTCCCTGTTTATTATTTTCAGAGAGCAGCTTCTTCATCCAATGCTGCGGCCGATGAGCGACGCGCGTTCCACGGCGGACATGTACGAAGAAAATTCATTTTTAAGAAATCCCACATTACTGTCTTTCCTCATTCATATTCTTGAACCGTTGAGCGAGTTTCATATTGTTCTCGAAAAGAGCTTGACCCACGGAATCTCTAGTACAGTATTGTCCGTATAAGCGCCGCGACTCGGAACAGTCAAGCGTGTTGTCTGACGGAAGTGTCAGACTGTTTCTTTTCGCGAGATAGAGCCATTCGCTCGGAACAACGAAAGAGTGAAAACTTACAGGGAAGTGTGAACATGAATTTGACGTTTTTATCGCGAAGAGAACAAGCGTCGGAAGTGCAATAAAACGAGTCGGTAAAATCTGGACATTTGTTGCAATAGTGGAGAGATAAACTGGAGCCGTTTAAAACGGAACAGCTTATCCGGACGGCACTGTATATGGTTGTACTTGCCAAAACATACCGATGAACATACATACTAAGATCATTTGTTGCAGATATTCCATGTTATTCTCGATAAATATTACGAATCGTAATATTTATTGATAAATATTACAAATATCTCTACATAATCTTGAAGAAGTCATTGCTCGAAACTTTTTAGTGTCATCAGTATGAATATGATAATCTGTTACCATCGTGATTTTAATTATTGACGAATTTTAACCAATCAAACTTTTAAGAAACAACAACACACTTTTTAACTAAAGGAGAGCTGATTAATTTGACACAGAAATAAATATATATGTAAAACACACATACACGCGATAAAGAACAATTTTTATCATAAACGGGAGAGATTAACGGAAGAGAAAGAGATGGAATTTATATGTAATATTATAAAACTAAAGACTGTTATACCCAAAAATGTTGCTGTATAATAACACGCGTTTATGAAAGAAAAATTAACTGCGAGAAATTTAAAGCGAGATTTATTAGAACACAAACAAACGATATAAGATCTCCCTGTTTCAAAAGCTTAATAATACAATTATCACACTGGTAATAGAAAAGTAATATATAAACTCTCTTAAGAAAAAAAAAAGTACATTTGGCCCCGTCTTGCCATAACTCTTAATATAATAAATAATAGAGTTTGTTGAGAAATATTGAAATATCAGTAACGAATCGTGTACCAAAGATGTGATCTTATTTAATTATTTATATTATTAGTAATGATTTAAGTTACTTTTTATTGCTATATATACATATTTTTCTATATTTTAAATACGTATAGAATAATTCTCGAACTCATTTTTATACTTGTGTGTGAATGCGAGCTATAATAATAAGTTTTAATTTAATGCGAAAATATTTTCTGAGATTTTAATATGATGATTCGGAGTATCTATACAAAATTTTAATGAGCCTTATGGACAATTTCTGGATTATGATATGAAAGAATCGGAGAATGATTATTACATTTAGTAATGGCTGTGCTTTGATACTTGTGTGCTATGATGAGAGATTGATCGTAATTTTATGTTAAATACTCTGAAGCATGACAATTTTTCGTATATTATAATATATTAGAATATAGTTGCAAATTTTAATGATACATGTATACGTGCGTGTATACGTATCATTAAAGTTTATATTTCTATAACTTATAATACAAATACGTGTATTCCAAAGGGTCACTCGTGCATGCAAAAGTTACACGATCTAGAAACAATTAAATATTGTTATATTTTTTAATTATTTTCATTTACTCCGTTCCGCAAGCAACATTATTTATTACATAGATGTCTTTGTCTGGAACTGTCACCGATCTGCATCGCAAATGGACCAAATGATCATTATCACATTGTTTTAAACGGACATTAAAGTACAATTTAATAAAAAACATTTTTTTCTTTGTTTTTTTTCTATACACATGGCACTTAGATTTAAACAAAAGAACGAACTCTCTTCAAATTAACTTGATAGATTGCCTTGATTAGAGAAGCTATTGATATCGTTACAAACTTAATGTATGTAACTTTCTTTGTAAGCAACACAAAATGAATAAGATGATATTCTCTACTGTAAAGAATAACTCCTGAAGTACAATTTTAAAAATATTTCTCGTTGACGCGGCGCAAAACATTGTTTGACAATTATGAGCCAACTAACCGTTAAATATTGTTCGCAATCTGAAGTTTTTGTCTCGATTCGACGATATTACGAACACTTCTGTCGCGAATCTCTCATTATTGTGGCCAAATATGAGATTAACACTCTTGTGTTCACCAAATAATTTTATTAATTACGCAAATATGTAGTTTTTTTTTATTTTTGTGTGCATTTCTTTTTGTTTGTGTGTGTGAATAATTGAGAAAGAAAGAGAACGAGGATCAAGCAAGGGAATTTGTTTTAATAACGAATATTTGAACCCGAGAACGAATTGTTATTCAATCTGGAGTTATTGCTGTGTAGAAATAACAGCCATTTGACAACTAGGTTTCAGACTAGAAGAA